>SNQJ01S0119025.1:82144-108353 GCA_010110895.2 Picea sitchensis
TTTTATATATACTTACACACACTAATTATTATTCCACACTTAGGTAATGATCATTAATCATATGACATTAATATCCTAATCACCTTGAAAATAATCACAAACAAACCCCACTACTTATATACCAACACTATTAAATAATTAATTAGGAGTAAGACCTAATAAATTACCTAAAACCCTAAACAAATAATTAAAAGCCTTGTATAACCTAGATTGTTTATACTTATACATAATAATTATTATTCTCAAAACCCTAGATTTAAGTCTCATTAATTAAATTAAATTCCGAAATTAGGACAGTTGACTTAATTAAATAACTTTTAAAATTAAAAAATTGTCTTGCATTTAAAGTATTAATTGACGACGATCAGCTAGCTCTCACTCGATGATTAGTCCTGATGATGAATCTTGATTCGGATTCAAAACGTCGATGATGAAATGACACCAACTGTGGATTATCCGAACAAAACATGCGAAAGGTCAGGTATGACAGAAATTGCGATCATTATATATACAAATATATATACTTACGTATTTTGGTGGAAGTGGATAGTATGTAATATAAAGGTAGGAATACATATTGTATAGGACTTTGTACATAGGAGTTTGTATAGCAGCTGAAAGATCTTTTTCAAGTTTTTGAATTAAAATGAGTTCCAGAAATTACAAGTGGTTTCCTACCCTTATGCCCGTAGGTTTCCTTTTCGAGCTCCATCCCAACAGTATTCACATACAAATGGAAAACAAACAGTTGTTTAATCCTCCATAGAAATTATGGAAATAAATAGGAATTTTAAGGAAATAACAATCCTATTTGACCATAGTGAAACCTTTGAGTACGATGACACAGAAATAATAGAATAGAACTTGAGAAGATTTTCTAGTTGTAAAACATCCTAGTTAATATGAATAACGACAACACTGTTAGGCAGAATTTAAATCAGCGAACCCTGATAATTTTTTTATTTCGATTACATTACATAAGAGAAAAAATATGAGGTTAAAACCTCAAAGGTCTTATAATATTAGTCCAAACTTCCGCAAGAATGGTATTCCCCTATGACGGTAAATTATCAACCTAATAATCAGAAGTACCCTTAAACCAATCGACACTGGAAATCGGGACAAAACTCCCCTCCTTAAAAAAAGCAGACAGAGTGTTGATTCTCATTCCTAGTACCCAGAAAGATAAATCTAAGAGGCGTTGTACAGAGAACCCGAATACCTTTTAGAACAAGGGATAAGAATCATCATCCGAGAACCTAGTATGGTCAGCATCCCTACAACTTTTATCATTATAATACATTAGTATAGTATACAAATTTAAACGAATGAAAATCGTTCAACAGAACAGTGAATATTGAGAACAGTTTGAGGCCAAACGATACTTAACTCATGCTTGGAGTCTGGCATTCCTTTCCTTGTCACTTTCCATCTGAACGAATATCCCAGGCCGAGGAAAGGAGGTTTGAGTAGTCCTGATGGGTACCCTCGCATAAACAGGGTCCCACCATTTTTGTCGGTACCAGATCTCATAAGTTATCTCCTACAAAAAAAAACTTGTTAATGGTAAAACCCTTATTTTACAAACTGTTCAAACTTATCGAAGACATAGTACAGGAATTTCACACAGGACGTGGAATTTATTGAAAGGGTTAAATCTAAATTTCATAAACCGAATTATAACAAATCGTCATAACCAAGAAAAAAACTAAATATTCTCCCTACGGTATTCAAGTGGAGGAAATTAATCACCCACCATTAAAGAGACAAGGTTTCATTATCGACTCAGAACAGTACGCGGAATAGGACTCCCTTTAGACTGTTCGAGGCACTACAGAGAAAAGAAAATAAACTCAAATAAAGTAATTATTCGGGTAAGAAACAGCCGATGGACGAGAAGATATACAGAAGGATGACTCCACCCCTTACAAGGGAAGAGAAAATAAGGATATATATGTATTACACTACCATCGAAAGAAACCTTCCACCCCTTAAGAAAACCACTC
Source organism: Picea sitchensis (assembly GCA_010110895.2). Classification (NCBI taxonomy): domain Eukaryota; kingdom Viridiplantae; phylum Streptophyta; class Pinopsida; order Pinales; family Pinaceae; genus Picea; species Picea sitchensis. The sequence continues at coordinate 84,151 of SNQJ01S0119025.1, forward strand.
GATCTCTCGATGAACTACTCACAAGGTCGGGAAACCTACTTGAGGTTCTTTCAGGAATAATGACAATAGAAATAACAAAACATAGGAGGTAGATGCCACATAGGTAAGGCATTTTTAGACCAAAGATTTCTCTTAAAAGAATAGAAACTAGGGATGTCTAATAAAGATATTAAAACCAGGGTACATAATAGAAGGCATTGTCATGGTAATGATTCTTCCAAAATTTATTTCTACCTTTGATAGTATTTTAGCGTTAGAAAGAGAGACTTACCAGAGGAGGCGTTTGCGGGGTTTGTTCCACCAGGTAGCAGTCTCCATTGGGGTTTTCATTCCTGCGGAGGAACAACACATAGAACTATCTCGAGAACCTCACAATGACTAAGGAAACACCCTCAACCCTAAGAGCAGTCCTTTGATAACCAAATAAATGTCGAGGGTACCATGGTGGTCCTGGTCATGTGCTGGGGCTGATTTGGCAGGACTTGGTTGGAGGGAAGGATGAGAGATATCTTCAAAAATACGCATACTGAAGTCCCTATTAATGTCAGATGCAGGGAGATTTAACTTCCCCTGACAGACAGACCTCTCCTCTTAGTTCGAGGAGTCGCAAAGTTAATGAGGAACCCTACGTGACGTGACAAATCGGGATCGTTCATTTTCAACTAAACCTTTACAGTTAGTCCATTGTTCAGATGAGACTCCGTGGAGGAGCCATAGTTAAGTTCGAATTAGTTGAGGTTTCGTTTCAATCTCATTCCCAAACCCATAGTTAGTTAGCAATTGGAAAGACATTAATCACAATTTTGGGAATCCATTGAAGAATTGAACCACGAATAAGTTTGCTAAGTGTATATTCAAAACCCTATGTCTAGCCAAGGGATCTAGTTCCTACACCGCGCCTCCAAAGAAGACACATTGTTTTCTTTTATATGCAAAATAATTTTTAATCTTTTAGTCCTGCGTGTAACACAAAGGACTCGTGCTAAGGATAAACTAGGACCATGGTTTCTAGGTCTAGATTAGTATGTAAACATAGACACAAGTGAATAAAGACAAGATCAAGGATAAAACTTCTAGAGTTGGTATTCTTAATCTCATCCATCCAAGTAATCCGATTGGCATAGAGAAACAACTTCATGTGATATACAAAACATGAGTCCCTCTCAGTGTTTATAATAAAAGTAAAGTATATCTCATTAGTAGTAAATATATATGAATTTAGAGGTTTATGATACAAAAGAAAAAATAAATTATGGTAAAATTGAGTTCCATTACATGTCATAGTCACATAGTTAGTTGGGTCAAATCAGATCTCTTCCCAACAGTCATAATAATTAATTACAATTATCAAATTCAAAATTCAAAATTGCCATAAATGGCAAAAAAATTCCAAATTCGAATTTACTAAAAACGGAATAATTTTCCAACAAATTTTAAATTTCAAAAATACTTTATTTTGGGGGGATGTCACATCCTTTCCCCCTTCAATAAAACACTTTCCTCATTGTTCATTCCTTTCTTGGAACAGGATTGGATGAGATTTCCGCAAATCTCCCTCCAAATCCCAAGTGGCCTCCTCAGGACTAAAGTTCTTCCATTGCACCTTTACCTGAGCGACGACTCTGTTCTGAAGTGTTTTTACTCTCTAGTCCGGAATACGTAGGGGTTCCACCTAGAACTTGCCTTCAGGTTCCACCTACACCAAGTTCCAATCAATCATATGAGTAGGGTCATGAACATACTTTTTCAACAAAGAAACATGAAATGCATTATGAATTCTTAGATTATCTGGGAGTGCAAGTTGGTACACTACGGGTCCAATTCGAGCTAGTATCTCGAAGGGCCCACAAAACCTGGGTTCCAAATTGGCACAATTCCCTAACTTCAATGAACTTTTTTGGGCTTTGACCTTCAAATAAACATGGTCTCCCACTTGAAATTCCAAGTGTCTTATTTTCTGATCTGCATAGCTCTTTTGTCTGTCCTGTGCTTCTTTTAAGTTATGTTGTACCTTACTTACCATGTTCTCCATTTCTTGGAGCATCTCTGGTCCAACCATCAATATTTCAACTGGGTTATGCCAGCTAATTGGAGTCGTACACTTTCTGTCGTACAGTACTTCAAAAGGGCTTAACTTGGCTGAAGTTTGGTACCCATTGTTATATCCAAATTCTACCTAGTGTAGATAGTCTTCCCACTTGTTTGGTTTTGTTCTTAAGTACATGCAGAGCATATCCTCTATGATTTGGTTTGTCCTTTCGATCTATCCATCTATTTGTGGATGATAACTCGTACTGAAATTCAAATTAGTATTTATCCCTGCAAACAATTCCTTCAAAAAAGGGGATGTGAATTTTACATCTCTATCTGAAATCACCATTTTAGGAATACCATGCAGTCTAAAAATTTCTTTCATAAATATTTTAGCAATGTTTATAGCTTAAAAAGTATACTTTACAGGAATAAAGTGTGCATACTTATTGAATTTATCGATTACAACCATGATAGAATCATTTTGTTTCTAAGTTTTAGGAAAACATGTTATAAAGTCTAGCGATATGGTCTCCCATTTCCATTCTGGTACTGGTAATGGCTATAATAGGCTGACTGGATGTTGGTGCTCGGCCTTAACCTGCTGACAATATTGGCACCTAGCCAAGTATTTTGCTGTTTCACCCTTCATATTAGGCCAGTAAAATAGTTTTCTAAGAGTTGTTATCGTTTTCTGGTATCCTGGATGGCCAGAATACGGTTTCTTATGCACTTCGTCCAAGACTATTAACTTTAACTCTGTTGAATCTGGTATGTAAAGTCTGTTTTTAAATCATAATAGTCCCTTCTTGTCGATACTTAGATCTGGTTTATCTGAGTTTACGGCATTGCTTTGTAATTCCACCATTATCTTAGTGTAAATTTTGTCGTTAATACCTACCATCCTTATTCTTTGTTCTAGATCACTTTCTGTGTTGTTGATATTTATCTCAAATAACCCATGGACTCTTCTACTTAAAGCGTCTGCTACCTTATTTTCCTTACCCTTGATATGTCTGACCTCGAAGTCGAATTCACTCAAGAAGGCTAGCCATATTGCTTCCCTTCCATTAAGATATGGTTGGCTAAACATATATTTCACACCGCTATTATCCATCAATAGTAGAAATTTTCTACCCATTATGTAGTGTCGCCACATTTTTAAGGCGTGTATTACCATTGCCAATTCTAAGTCATGAGTGACATAATTTTTCTCATGTTCTTTCAATTTCTGGGACTCATAACCAATCATGTGTCCTTCCTGAGTTAGGACACCACCTAGTATTTCTTTACTTGCATCAACACATACAGTGAAGTCTTTATCTAGTTCTTCTACCTTCAATATGGGTGCAGTTGTCAATAATTCCTTTAGCTTATTAAAACTGTCTTGACACTTCTGTGACCAGTTAAACTTGGTCCCTTTCTTTTGTAATGATGTGATAGGGTAGGCTATCTTGGAAAACCCCTCTAGAAATCTGCGATAATATCTGGTGATTCCCATGAATGATCGGATATCTGCTACATCCTTAGGTACCAGCCATTCCATGATGTCTTTTACTTTMTTAGGGTCTACGACAATGCCTTTTGCTGAAATTACATGTCCTAGATATTGTATTTTCTTTTGATAAAAGTCACACTTATCAAATTTGGCGTACAGTTTGTGTTTCCTCAACGTTTGCAGAACTATTCTGAAGTGTTCTTCATGTTCTTCCTTCATTTTAGAATAGACCAGAATATCGTCGATAAATACTAGTACGAACTTATCTAAGTATTGACTAAAAATACTGTTCATCAGGCACATAAACATTGTTGGTGCGTTAGTGAGTCCGAAAGGTATGACTATGAATTCATAGTGCCCATATATTGTTCGAAAATTTGTTTTTCTTATATCTTTATCCTTTATCCTAACTTGATGATAACCGGATTGTAAATCCAATTTTGAAAAGATCTTGGCCCCACCTACTTGATCAAATAGGTCATTTATCCTAGGTAAGGGGTACTTGTTCTTAATAGTCATTTTATTCAATTGTCTATAATCGATACAAAGTCTTAGAGTACCATATTTTTTTTTCACAAAGAGGAATGGTGCCCCCCATGGTGAAACACTCGGTCTGATATACTCTTTGTCCAACAATTCCTGTAATTTTATTTTTAATTCTGTCAATTCTGGTAAACTCATTCAGTAAGGTGATTTTGAGATTTGGGCTGAACCAGGTAGTAGGTCTATGGAGAAGTCTATTTCCCTTGTGGGAGGAGTTAATTCTGGTATATCATCCACACACATGTCTCTGAATTCACGTAGGACAACAAAGTCTTCTAACTTTGTCTTATCTTCTTTTTCTAACAGATTCATTACTTGGATGGCATAAACTAGACATCCCTTTCTCATACATTTCTTGAATTGCATCGCTAAAACTTGTCTGAATGATATAGGTTTTGGTATACCTTGGGTTGTTCTAGTAGTGCCATAATTGTCTTTACAGTTAAGTGTCTTTTTATAACAATCTAGTATTGCTTTTCTCTTTTCCAACCAATCAATTCCAATAATCATATCATAAGATCCTAGTGGTAGGATGTTCAGATTGTTCTTATGGTTTGACTATCTAAGATGAACTCGAAATCAGAAATAAAGTAAACTACTTTCCTTTTAGTTCCTGTTGTTAGTTGTACCAGCCATGATTTTTTGTGCTTCAGTTTCTTAAGTTTATTTGACTCTACTACATTAGGCGTAATATAACTTAACGTAGCTCCAGGGTCAATTAAAACAGAAATTTGGGTGTTATTGATTTTACCTTCAATTTCTACCACATAGGACTAGTGATCAACTTGCCGACCATTTATGGTTGCATTTATCCGATGCAGGCTTTTGCCCATGTCACCCACCGTCGAGGCTTCCTGCTAATTATGAACAACAATTTTGTTTGCTGAAATTAAACATGGACAGTTCCTCCTTAGATGAGGTTCTCCACATTCCCAACACTTTAATGGTTCACGGGGGCTATCCCCAAACTTCTTCGTTCCCAGATTTACCGATTTCCCGTTGCCTTGCGTATTCAAATGGTTGGAGTGAAAATCGTTTCTCAGAAAGTTTTTTGCTGCATTCCAATAAGGAGTTGGCTAGTATCCCTTCTTTTGTTGGTTCATTCGATCATGTTTCTTATCCTTCCAGGCTTTGGGAAACTCTGCTTGCTGTTTATACTGGTCGTAGCACATTCTTTCTTTCCTGAATACTTCACTCAAGGATTTGGGGTTTTCAAACTCAATTCTATCTTTGTAGTATTGTGGTAAACAACTTAATAATCGCTGAATTTTTACCTTATCTTCCCGGATGTACAGTACGAACCTTAGTAGTTTTAGAAATTTGTTTATAAGGTCCTCCATCGTCATCTGTCCAAGTTGTAACTCATAAAATTCTTTCGTTTTCCTTTCATAGTAGCTTTCAGAAAGGTATTGTTCTTGAAATACTTCTTAAAGTCGAACCACTCCAACTGTTTCTCCTTTAGGCACTTGGCCAATTTCAAGTCTTATACACCAGGTAGCCTTCCCTTTCAAATTGTAGATGGTCATTCTGACCTTCATATTCTTGGAATAGTTGTATGTCACGGAAGTATTTTTTGGCGTCCAACAACCAATGCCTCAACTTCTTCTGTCCTAGATTCTCCATCAAGGTAGGTGGTTTAATCTTTTTAAATTCTCCTTTCAAGGTGGTCTACTTGTTTTCTTTTTCTCTGTCTTAGTTTTATCCTCGGTAAAGGTGTACCTTGGAAGAACTATCTCCTTTTAGGTTTCATGCCACAGAGTTCTTGGAGGCCCTTTTGTTGGCCTCTTCATCATGGTTATCATCCTTTGCAGGATTTTCTTGGTCACTATACTGCACATCATGACTTCATTTATCTCATGCTATTCCTTCTGTGCTTTCTTTGGTTTCTCGTTGTTGGCATTGAAAACCTATAGCGGAAACAATGAGGAATCTTATTGTTTCTAGTACTTTTGTAGGTGATATTTTGTCACTATTTTGTCTTGGGTCTTTAGGAGGTCTCTGCTCCGTATTTCCTTCAATTCTTATTTCTGCATCATCCTGAGTTTCTATAATTAACACAAAACATAAAGGAATTTATGTAGTTGCCATAATTAACACAAAACATAAAGGAATTTATGTTTGTAACAATAAGGGTTTATTGGTTTTGCATAATTGAAATATATGCTAAGCAACTAAAGTGGCCCTATTCAGGTCCAGTGTTGTGACCTTTTCTTTGATACCATATGTAATGTACCTCATAATTACCATAAAAAAAAAATGTGTATCTGTCTTCTATAAAACTCTTGGTGAAAGAAAAGATATCAGTCATACAATTCTAATGTCAACGTGGTTACAAAGACTTTGTAATAATACCTTGTTATAAGATTCTATTATAAGATCTTGCTACAACTCCTAATTCAAATCTTACCACCATATATCCTATTTATAGCGTCTTACTTAATCCCACGTAGAAAGGTTATAAGAAGGATCCCAAGGCTATAACAAATCCCCTTCATCCTTTATCCTTCACCCTTATGCGTATAGGGATACGTATGTAAGTGGGGTCTTATAACTCATACTAAACTCGTCTTCATCATAAGGTTTTGTATTCGTGCACCAGTCCACAGGTTGATCTTAAACCTAGGAAACCTTAACTAGCTTTTTATCCATAAAGTCATGGGGTCGAGTTTGCTTTTCCACTAGACAGCTAACATAAAGACCAAGTCACAGTCATTTAGTGATTCTTAGAACCAGTGGTTGATCGTAGTGAAGTAATTAACCCAAATTCCAGTGGGAGAGATGGTCCACTATCATAATAGTTAAATTTATGCAACTTCATTAATGTCAACCCTAATAATCTCATTGAATTTGTCTAGATCTACACCCAAAGTTCACACCAAACCTGTCATCGTCACATGGCTACACGTCCTCTGTACTCCCCTCATTTAATATGAGGTGACAAGGTGTCATTTAGGGTTTTGGGTAAATCCACTGTTTGCAATTTTTGAGTTTTTTTTTCCCTAAGAGGGGTTTCGTGTATCGCATTTTCTTCTTGAGGCTAAGTCTATAAGTAACGCTGTAATGTTCCATGGAGGTTCTATGTATCCTACTTTCTTTCAGAGGCGAATTCTATAGTGTAAAGGGTGGTCGCGCAATGGATGTAACTGACGACATGACTCGAACTCTGGCAAGTTATTCCACAAAATCCTCGACAAAGTAAGTAGGTGGTGTATCGTTTGGCAATGTTAAGTAAATTTGTTACTTTGTTAGTCACTGTCATGTCCTTTTAGTCCCGTTGTATTCTTCCTTTCGGTAATTTCTTTGTCAAGGTTCATCGACGTCTTTCAGGGTTAAGGTTGCTTGACATTATAGGGTTTAGATGATAAGAATGGCTATGTAATTCTTAGGTATCTTCTTTACCTTCCTATTTTATTATTCTTTTAAAAAATTCAAAGAGGTATGTCAGCCCCCCATGAGTAGTTCGACGAAGGAAGAATCTTACTGTTGAGTAGTGTAATACTTACCCTTTGACTAAATTCCCCTATGTTGGATGAAGTCGTCCTTCCATAGACTTACCATACCTTCTGTTGGTTCTTTCCTTTATTATTATTGATTTAATTTCTTTTATTTCTGTGATTCCCCGAACAAATTATGGGGAGTCCTATTCCATTTACCCTTTTAAATTTGAAAGGAAAATCCGGTCACCTTGATGGGAGGTGGTTAATCCCCATCATCGTAGTATAATGACTCTGTTTAAAGTTGAATATAAGTATTCTCTACAGTTTTTGTTCCAAAATATGTTAAGATAATTTCTTAATAATTTAATTTACGAAATGTCTATATTATTGTTTCGATTTCTACTTACGGCGTAACTATACAAGTTAGGGGTTTCCCTATTGATTAATTACTGGTAGGAAAAAAAACTTTATGAGATCGTTATTGTCACTAATGATGGGCCTTGTTTGTGCAAGGACCCATCAAAGATTTTAATGCGCCTTCCTCCTTCGACTCAGACATCCATTCAGAAGGCAAGCATTGGTCAAGTTTTCAAGCTCAGGCATCAAAGATAAGTATCTCATTGGTTAACATTTCCGTTCTTGCAATTCCTTTCTTCTGTTACATATTACCCAAATAAGGACTAAAGTTTTCAGGGTTTTGTTTTCCTCTGCAGGTACCTGTTCCCACCTATGCGCATCTTGGATTCCCGCCTCTACCTTCAGCACAAAAGGTATTCAGGTTCCGAACCCATCATCACTCCAGCTAACTCTATAGGTTCTAGAATCATCCCTAGGAAATCATGCACTTCAACTAGTTTTGTTATAAATAGTTTGTTTTTCTTACTTCTAAAAGAAACATGGTTTACTAAGGAAATCACTGGGGGCATTTCCATTACTGGCATAATGCCCGTATTTTTACAATTATTAAATTGGTTTCTTTGATATTAGACTTGGTCAACTATCTAATACAATTTCCTATTTATTTAATAAAAGGCGCTCCTGGCCGAAATTATTCGAAAGGAAATTTGTATTTAAGTGATTATGTTGTTCGATTTTGAGTACTGAACTCATTAGTTAGAAGGAAATTAAATAATTTCTATACAGTTTGACTCTGTCTGATACCAATTACCTATTTTGTTACAGAAAGGAAGGAAAAATCCCCAGAATTAAATAATGGGGTTATTAGTACCATTTGTTCTATTGTATTTGATTCATGTATAACAAAAAAATGCATTGGTTGTTGCTCTTGACTGGAATATTTTAACTCTGTATATTTATGGATGTGGTTACGTGTCTGTCGATAATTTTATCATACTCAAAATATGGGAAAATAATTCTTATGAGCATATATATATATATATATATATATCTTTATGTACGTATTTGTTTATGTAGGAACTAGGTTCTGTATTTCATTATTAAGCTTGCCAATAGTAATTAAATACATACTTGTTATAGATCTATCGTGAAAATGCATCGATCTGTAGTAGCTTAAATCTACACTAAGGGGAAGATAGCATCCCATTTTCATTTATAAATCTGAATTTGTAGGAAACACCTACTTCATATATATACATATAGACTAGTTTCAATCTATTCATGTTTAGATGTTTTACCCCAGAAATTTCTATGTACAGGAAATACCTCTGTTATAACAGAAATCCAATTACAGAAAAGAGTTACTTCCAAAATTTAATCACACAAATCCATTCGATTGTTTTAGGAAGGAATCAAATAATTTCTAACTTTTGTACAGATTCTAAATCAATCATAAAGAAATGATCAAGAATGGATTATAACTATTATGTCGGAAGTTTAACTTCACACATTTGTATAATCAAACAGTTCTTCACTCAGGTTACTATGTCCATACAGAATTTAAGGATTACGCTACATCTGTAATAAATTCATTCCACAGGAATAGAAATGATTCAATTTAGATACAACAAATACATTACATCAGATATACGACCATTCACAAAAAAAAGGGAAAATTATATATCTGAACCAGTGCACATTCAAATAGAAAAGGAAAAGATTACATATCTGAACCAGTGCATGGGAAGACAAAGGGAACAACCACATTCCTCCCAACCGTAGAACACGACAACCAAATCACTTGCCCAATTCACCCCGTAGCTTGACCATGAGTCCATGAGGGAAAACTTGGAAAAACTCCTCAGCAATGTCTTTCAGTTCCAGCAGATTCCTCTTGCCTCACACTCAATCAGTAGTGTTCATAACAGCAAGAAAACTAGTAGACTCTTTCCCCAACATACTAAGCAGTGTCCTGCCTCCTCACATATGCTATTTAACAAAACAATTATTTTGCCTAGGTCTTTCTCCCCCCCCTTGGGAATTTTCGCAACTTTCTAAATCCCTAATTTTTAGTGGCTGCCAATGGCCAAATCTCTGATTTTCCACTTGTAACAATCAGCCCAGAGGTAGTTCCAACATGTTCCCCACTTGATTTTAACATGGCTGTCCCATTTGTCCTCCTAGAATCAATATAAAATATTATGTTTTCATACAAGTGTCATAGTCACATAGTTAGTTGGGTCAAATCAGATCTCTTCCCAATAGTCATAATAATTAATTACAATTATCAAATTCGAAATTTGGAATTTCCATAAATGGAAAAAAAAAATCAAATTCGAATTTACTAAAAACGGAATAATTTTCCAACAAATTTTAAATTTCGAAAATACTTTATTTTTGGGGATGTCACAAAGGGATAGGGCTAAATATGGCCATGTCCATGTAGAGGGACAGGCCCAAGTGTAGGCTTGTCCATGTGCATGGCCAGGGTCTCACATATATTATATGTGAGCTAGCTCAGATATATATTATATGCACGAGCTAGCTCACATATATATTATATGCACGAGCTAGCTCATATGTGCATGTTTGTGTGTGTGAACTAAATGTTTAATTAACCCAAATATAAATTTTATTTTAAATCATATATTCCCAATAAAAAAAATTAAATTTCAGATAAAAAATGTTATAAACCATAATTGTACATTCACTATAAAAAAAGTTCCAAAATACTGTAGTAACAATCTATTCTAACATTTTTAAGAATTTAGTAAACATTGCACCACAATATTGGTGTCAATTTCACCATGTAATAATCTTCTACTTTTGTATTATATTTCAATAAAGAATAACAAAATAAAAATTTGTTTTAACATTTATCATAATTTATTAAACATTGCACCACATAATTGATTTCAATTTCACCATGTAATAATTATTTAGTTCTATATTATGTTTCCAATAACAAGAAAATAAAATATGAAAATCCATCCAATAAAAATAGTACAATCTCAATATAGAATTGTAAAATTACTATTTGGATATTTAAATCATTATCACACAATCTCTACATTTAAATCATTATAACACAATCTCAATGTAACAAATAAAAAATATTCACTAAATATTAATCAACACAGCTTTGAGATTTTCAAATCACAACATGTCTAAGGTACTGTTGCCACCATTTCACCTTTCTTTCACTAATTTTTAGTGGTCAACAGTTGCCTAGGAATGAGGTCAGGGAGCTTGAACTTTTAGTGCATAGGAATGAGCCTACAAAATTTGCAAGCAATAGACCTTCCTAAGATCTCAGCACCTGAACTTTCAGGGAACAATTTGGTTCTCTATGCTTGGTGGTAGATGTTTTAATTGTCTTCTGCATTCTTTTGAACCTAAGTACTTGTATTATGATTTCTTTTTGCATCTCAACCTAAATGTTGCCTTAGCAGAGACCTTAAATTTGTGAGATTGGAGAACAACACAATAATTTTCTCCTTTGTATATTTCTTCATTCTAAATAAGCAGCAACAGTAGCCATGCATTTCAAATATATTCATCAAAATGGAAGCACTTGTTGTCTTGAAATAAGTAACAATAAATATTAGTAGGCAAATTACTTTAAGGGAAGAATATGGGTTTTTTTCTGATAAATATTTTTTCTTCATTTAAATTATTCAATTTAGAATATTTTAATTAATTATTTAATTTAGAATATTTTGATCATGGGTCAAATTTAGAATGAAAAATTTACCGATAATTTAAAATGCACCTTTCCTTATCATTTATCATTATTGTATTGATTTTACAGACCGATTCACAGACATAAAAAACCTAAAGGACAAAGGAAACTATGAATATATTGTATTTCCAGATAAGCATAACGTCGACGTTCTCACTGCACATATATCTGGTGACACATATAAATGAATGTACATGATCCATGCTGATGTAAGTTCCTCTTTTCTCTAATTTTTGTAACCCTCGTGTATAGGGTAATGCATTCATGTGTTTATTTAGACAGTTCATTATTATCTACAACTACTGAAATAGTGTATAACCTTCAGTAGTCTGCAGTGAAATTGGTATATATCTGGTGACACGTATAAAAGCAAGTACATGATCCATGCTCATGTACATTCTTCTTTTCTCTAATTTATGTAACCCTCATGTTTTTCATGGACCAGTGAATGGTTGGGATATATTACGGAGTGATATAGTTACTTGTGAGAGCCCTCAACCTTAATGCACGAAAAAAGCACATATAGCTCCACAGCTCCAAGACCCACCCACCCACAGCTCCGACATCCACCCGATCGCCCATCCGCCCACCCGCAGATGACCAACACAATCGCACCAACACTCACACTAACACTATCAACTATCTCCAAGAACTCAGAAAAACCGTAATATTCGCGATGTGCGGGTAATATAAAAACCACTTTTCGGTCGAAAAAATATTTTGGCCGAAACATTCTTTCGACTGAAATATCTTTTTGGCTGAAATATATTTCAGCTGAAAAGATGTTACCGGATGAAAAAAATCCTTCTGGCTAAAATTGTACATGAAAATCGAGGACGTCGTCATGGTACTGTTCAATTTGGCGTTTAAAGGTTCGGCCAAAACATATTTCGGCCGAAAAAATAGAACTTTCGGCTGAAAAAAAATATTGGTTCAGCCGAAAAAAGGTCTTTTAGAATTTTGGAGATTTGATTCTCATGAAAGTGTAACCCACCTTCATGAATTTACCCTTAATACCCATATAACTCTTCTCATGTATGAATTTACATACCCTTAAGCCCCGTATAATTTACCCTTAAGGGTATGTTCGTCACATTGTGACAATGAGGCTATGTTCATCGAAGGATAATTGTGTCACATTATGACAAAAGGACATGTGTGTCACATTGTTATGACGAGGCTATGTTCATCATACTACAATGACAAGTTCATTTTCATCACAGTGCGACGATAAGGGTATGTTCGTCATTTTGCGACAATGAGACTATGTTTTTCACATTGCAACGACAAGGCTGTGTTTGTCACAATGCAATAATAAGGTTATGTTCATCATTAAAACCCAGATACTGAAAATAAGAAATTTTACTAAAGTAAACTTCGTTATAATAAAACCCCTATAAAAGAATGAGAACTTAAAATATAGTTTATTACTATTATTTCATTATTATGACTAAAATTAAATTATTATTTTATTATTATAAAGAAAATCCTAATATGGTGCATACCCACTCGGCCCTCAGGTCGAGGATCCTCTTACAGGATCGTTCTTCTTTTCCCTTTGAGTCGGATCGACTCTTTCAATCCCCTACTTGAATCTTCTTTCTTTTGATCCACAGGTCCTTTCGGAAGCTTCCCTGGCACGAACGACACTAGGTGCAAGCTCCCCCTTCTCCACGTGACCATCGGCTATGACCAAGGCCTAAACTGAAAGGCGCTTGTCACAAATCACCTCTCGCGATTTTGTGAGTTGAGACTCTCGACTCTTCCTATCCAATCCCATGATATCCGAGATCGCGAGACAGATATAACTCCTTCCCTTGTCAACACCCTCCATGTGTGACCACCGGCTAGGCTTCCCACTAGAACTTCTCACCTTTCACCACTTCGCAAATCGAAAGGTTGGACTTCTGTCCCCTTATCTTATGAACCCCCGAGACATGAAAAGTCAATGGGGTGTTGACTCTCTTTAATGAACAATGCGTGTCCACCTGTCTATTATACAGGCTCACCTTGTGATTCTGCCACGTCTTCCTTACGCTCCACTTCACCCTTTACCACTTTGCTCCCCGAAGTATTGTCTCCTTTGTATCACGACACCCGAAGTGTCGAGATCCCAAAATCCTCAATGCTTCTTATCACAGCTTGCGACCTCGCGACTTCTCCTTATAATATTCAACTCTTCAACTGTCGAATTCTGACACGTCATCCACACGGTCCCACAACGAAACTTCTCGCCCTTTTCAGGACTTCACCTTTCGCAACCTAGAGTACCCAACCTTTGGGCTCTCACCTCGCGAACCTTCGAGTTCACGAGATCTCTAGATCTCTGCAAAATATCCTCCCTGGATGGATGGCTCTGATCCACTCGTCACTCTCTACTCACCTTTCACGACTTTGTGAACCTTGATGCAAAACTTTCAACGCTTCAACTCATGAAACCCCGAAATGAGATTTCGTGAGTGATCCAACGACCCTGGCTGACTTGGATCCTATGGCCTTGATTTATTCTGATCTTACACATGAGGAAATCTCTCCATAACGTACCTACTTCTCTACAAGATCTGACAGCTCTTGTGACTTAGTGAATTCTTCTCAAAGAATTCTGACCGTTCGTTTCTTCCTGGACAATTCCTACTAATTTAACCAAATATTTATCCGTGGAACTTACCCGCCTGCAACGCAAACTTGCTACGCCTCCTTTCAACGCCTCAAGGCACAAACCTTCTATTCTTTTCTTCGACAACTGTGAAGACCCTATCCTTCCTGAGCTTTCTCCAACTCTGAGTCTTAAAGAAGACTCCCGCACACACTCCTTGCAACGAATCCTTCAATTACTTCAAAGAATTGAAGTCCTTCGACTCTGCGCACTCCCTGCAGCAGTAGTCCTTCAACAATTTCTCAAGTTTGCAAACTCTGAGACTTTACTCGACCTGTGCACTCCTTGCACAGCTTTTGTGCTCAACTTGCACTTCTGCGAGAATGAGAACAACGTTAACCCTCCTGAGCTTTCAGAGATAAAACTTTGAACTCTTGTCAACGCACTCCTTGTGGACAACTTCACTGCACTCCTTGCAGGAACTCTTGTTCAGATAGAGAAATAGTTGAAACTCATTCTTTACTCTCTCTCAGACTTCAAACACAAAGCATGAAATCATATACACAGCATATAAAGAAAATGTATAACAGAAAGGAAATATCCATGAGCATAACATTCAACATGCATACACAGAGAACAAATACGACACCATGAATTTGAATCGAAGCTCTTTCTATTAATTCAAATCTCTATACATGGGTGTTTTCAACTACAGCTCTCTGCTCTCTTCTCTATGCTCTATGCTCTATTGACATGATACAACTATACAATGAGGGTGTCTATATCCGTTTCCTCTTAGCGGCTCTAAAGCATCTAATCTAAAGGCATTAAATTCTATCTACCTACGTTCATTACATATAAAGGCTCCTATCTACTATGGGCGAGAGTGGATCGATCAAGGTCCTTTACAATAATACAAGCATGCCTCCCCTTAATGACTTCATTAATATTTCAAAACATTTTCAAAAATGTGATGGTGATTTTCAAGCTGTCTCTTATCTGCGTTGTCGGCTGGCCATCTTGCACACGCGTGCTCATCCCTCTCCCTGCAACGAAAATTTTCATGAATCACGGTCATGAGCTCACCTATGATGCGTCCCGTACTTGGATTTCTTCTTTGTTCTCCCAGCTGGCATCTTCAATAGGATGGCCCTTCCACTTGACCAAAAAATTCAAAGTATTTCTTTCGCCTGGTCCTCTTACCAACTCTTTTGTCGAGTATGCACTCCATGCAGGCTTTTTCTAACTGGAATTTGTTTTGTCCACTGAATATTTGGTTGTTCACTACCTGCTTTTGCTTCCTCAACTATAAGGTACAAATCCGAGTTATTGAATGTCGAAGAAATTTTGATCCCATCAAGTAATTCAATCTCATGTATGCATTAAGCCCCAAATTCTTCAAGACCTTACATGGTCTAATTTTCTTCATCTTGATTTATTATATGTTTCCTTTCGGGAACTGCTCTCAAATATTACAGGATCAAATTACCAACCGGTGAATTTGTCTCCTCTTCTTATTCTTGGCTCAAACTCTTGTCGCTCCTTCACACGGCTGTGAAGTTCCTTCATCGCCTCTTTGAAATATTTTGCACTAGCGCTCCTAGTGTAATCTATTTGAATCCCTGAGCTCAAAAATTCCTCTTGGCTGCATGCCATAAACAATTTGAAAATGGGACTCTTTCCTATGAGTCTATTAAGCGAGTTGTTTGAAAGCTCCACACACAGTGGTATGTTGTCTCTGCTTGTTTGTTCCTCTCACCAAGCTCTGACAAATCTCCAAACTCACGTTCCGCGACATGTCTTCCATCTCGTCGGGGATGATAAGATGAACTAAAAAAAAACGTTAGTTCCTAGCTTCTTCCACAAATTCCTCCAAAAATGTCCCACGAACTGGGTGTCTTGATCCGAAACTATGCTCCTTGGTAAAGCCAATGAAGTTGAATGACTTCTTTGAAAAACATGTTAGCAATGTGAGTTCGTCCTTTGGTTCGACATGGTATGAAGTGTGGCATATTAGAAAATCTATCTACCACCGCAAAGTTGGAGTCAAACCCTCTTTGTGTTCTTGAAACCCCAATATGAATTCCATGCTTACCGCATCCCACAGTCTTTTATTTATGGGTAATGGTTGATATAAGCTCGCATTCTGCCTCTTTCCTTTTGAATGTTGACAAAATTCTACATCGTCCACAAATGTTTTGACTTACCGCGCATTCCTAGCCAAAAATATGACTCATTCCAGCCTGGCAGATGTCTTGTCACTGACCGGAAGTAATAAGCCAATCCTCCACTATGTTTCTCCTTAGTAGAATTCTCCCTCATGGAGCATTTTAGAATACAAAGATGATTACCCAACTTTAAATAGTAATCCTTCCTGGATAATATATTCTTCCCATTGGCTTCTATCCTCGAGAATTGGATTCTCAGGTACTTCATACACCTCTTTAAAATATGGATCAACTCTATACATGTCCACGAGATCATCAGGCAATGTTTTTGACAGTCTGCAATGAAAACATTTCACCTTTCCAAACATTAGCAACTTTGTTAGCGAGTTCAATATGTTTAATCACAAAGTGAGAATTTTGGTTCCAGAAATATGTTTAATCACAAAAGTGAAATTTTGCATATATTCAACCCATTTAACATGTCTTTGATTCAACTTCTCCTATTGAGTCACAAATTGCAATGCATGATTATCACTATACAAGACAAACTCCTTAGGAATTAAATAATGTCTCAATTTTTTCAATGCCTGAATAATAGCATAGAATTCCTTATCATACGTGGAGTATTTTATCTTGGCTTCATTCAACTTCTCGCTGACATATGCTATCAGCCTATCTTCTTGGCTCAAGACTACCCCTATTGCAAATCCACTTGCATGACATTTTACTTGAAATGTCTTTTGGAAATCAAGAAACACCAGAATTGGTTGTTCCGTGATTTTCCTTTTCAGCAAATTGAATCTTTTCTCAGCCTCTTCCATCCAGTGAAAATATTTGTGTCTCTTCTTCACTGTGTCCATCATCGGTGTACTAATTCCACTGAAATTCCTGATGAACTTCCGGTAGTAAATAGCCAATCCGTGAAAACTTATCACCTCAAAGATGTTCTTTGATGATGGCCAATTCTTGATTACCTCCACCTTATCTGGATCCATTCTCAACTTGTCTGCAGAAATAACAAACCCCAAATAAATGAGCTATGTCTTCATGAATGAGGATTTCTTCATGTTTTTCAGTAGCTTCTCTTGTTGTAACCTCTTCATCACTGTAGCCAAATGTTTCAGATGCTCTGCCTCTATTTTACTGAAAATCAGTATGTCATCAAGATACACAATGACAAATTTTCTGATGAAATCCTTCAAGACTTCATTCATCAATCTCATGAAAGTACTTGGCCCATTTTTTAAACCAAACGGCATGACAAACCATTCATAAAAACCTTCGTTAGTCTTAAAGTTTGTCTTCCATTCATCACCTTCTCTGATACGAATCTGGTGATATCCACTTTTCAAATCAATCTTTGAAAAACATTTGGCCCCACTCAAGCAATCCATCAGATCATCCATCCTTGGCAATGGAAATCTGTACATGATGGTTATTTTGTTGATTGCCCTTGAGTTAGTACACATCCTCCAACCTCCATCTTTCTTCAGACTGAGTACTTTCGGAACGACACATTGACTCAAGCTTTCTCTAACCAAACCTTTGTCCAACAAATCCTGGACTTGTCTTTTTACCTCTTCATTCTCCTGCGGTGTCAATCTGTACACTGCTTTGTTTGGAAAACTAGCTCCAGGTATGAGATCAATTTGATGACTTATACTTCTAATCAACGGCAACGAACGAGGTAGTTCGTCCACTACTATGTCAGCGAACTCTTCCAACAATTCTTGAACCTCTTCTGGTAAATCATCTACCCTTGTGCTGGTTAAAACAATCTTTGGCTTCCTGACCACAATGAACTGTGGTTCCTCCTTCTTCTTAACCTCTGTAAGAAGTTCCTTACCACTCATGAGAAGTACAATGTTTCTCACCTCCGATTTTATTTCTTTATCTTTGATCAACAACAGCATGTGAGTTCTCCCATTTTTCTTTAGGGTGTATGTGTTCATTCTCCCATCATGAATCACATTCTTGTCATATTTCCACGGTCTACCCAGCAATAGATGACAAACATCCATAGGAATAACATCACAGAGTATTCCATCTTTATACCCTCCTATTTTAAACTCAACTAAACATTTCTTAGTGATATTTACCTGATGTCCTTTTTGCAACCATGAAACTCTGTATGGCTTTGGATGATCAATCGTCTCCAGCTCCAGTTTTTCTACCATCTCCGTTGAAACGAGATTGTTTTTGCTACCACTTTCCACAATGAATTTGCATACCCTGTCCTTCGTCTTGCAAGCAGTCCAAAAAAGTCTGTTCCTTTGCACTGGATTTTCCACTTCCTTCTCTGGTGTCAAAAGAACTTTTCGCATCATCAATGATATTCTGCCTTCAGCATCCTTTGCCTCAACATTTCGCCTCTGTGCTTCGACAATGTGATTCTCTCCTTCCTCTTTCTTCTTGTCTGGACATTCATAAGACTTGTGTCTGACCTTTCCGCACGTGAAGCATTTTATCACTCCACCTCTTCCTCTTCCTCTACCTCTAGTACGAGGAAAAATTTTGTTATCAGCATACTCTCCTCTCTGATCAACATACTACCTTCTCTATCCATCATATTTCCCTTTCTGTGAGCTTCCACCTCTCTCAATCTGAGGTTTATTCCATTCTTCCTTAGGCTTCTGATTTCTATCTTGGACGACTGATTTTCCCTTGGCTTGACTTCTGCCTCGGCCTCTTTGACCTTGTTTTCGTCTCATCTTCTCTTCAACATTTAGAGCCATTTGATAAGAATCTTCCACTGTTCATATGGTCATCATGCTCATCTCATCCTAAATTTCGTATCCCAGGTCATTCATATACCTAGCAACCTTTTCATCATTACTTTCACGATGACCTTCTCTGATGTTCAGCGTATAGAACTCTTCAGTATATTCCTTCACTGACATCATCTTTTGTCTCAAGTTTTGCATTCTTCGAAACAGAGTAATTTGGTAATCCCTAGGAATGAATTTCGCTTTCATCTTTGCAATCATCCTATCCCAACTCTTGATTTTTTGCTTACCTTGGTAGCATCTGTTAGCTTGCAGTTCATCCCACCACAATGCTTCATGTCCTTTAATTCTCGTGATAGCATGTTTGACCTTCTTATCTTCTTCGACATCTTCATAGTCAAAATATGTGTCTAGAGCTCTAATCCAGTCTAGAAGCTCTTCAACATCCAGATTTCCTTCATATAATGGAATGTCCATTTTTTCCTTAGCACCCATTCTTGCCAAAACCCTAATCAAGTGTTCATTTGCTGCATTTTCTGTTGTGACTTCTTCTCCTTCATGTTCGACCTCATTTTCACTTTCGGAATCACTAATATCCCCAACACCAGTTGTACGCCTCTGTGTTGTCTCCATATCCTCGAGTCTGGCGCGTAATTCATGCATCTCTCTTTCTATGGCTGGATCAGGCATCTGCCTACCCCTTCTTCTTGGAATTTCCCTATCCTCTGGTGGATTGGGTGTTTTCCTGTCCCTTCTCCTTGACGGCATGGTTGAAATTCCTTCTTGCTTTTCCTGCCTAAAATATAAAAACAAGAATCAGGCTCTGATACCAGATGGTGCAAACCCACTCAACCCTCAGGTCGAGGATCCACTTACAGGATCGTTCTTCTTTTCCCTTTGAGCCAGATCGGCTCTTTCAATCCCCTACTTGAATCTTCTTTCTTTTGATCCACAGTTCCTTTCAGAAGCTTCCCTGGTGCGAACGACACTAGGTGCAAGCTCCCCCTTCTCCACGTGACCATTGGCTATGACCAAGGCCTAAACTAAAAGGCGCTTGTCACAACTCACCTCTCACGAGTTTATGAGTCGAGACTCTCAACTCTTCCTGTCCAATCCCACGATATCCGAGATCGCAAGATGGGTATAACTCCTTCCCTTGTCAGCGCCCTCCGCACGTGACCACCAACTAGGCTTCCCATTAGCGTTTCTCGCCTTTTGCCACTTCGCAAATCAAAAGGTTGGACTTTCGTCCCCTTATCTTATGAGCCCCCGAGACATGAAAAGTCAACGGGCTGTTAACTCTCTTCAATGAACAACGTGTGTCTACCTCTCTATTATACGGTCCCACCTTGTGATTCTGCCACGTGTTCCTTACGCTCCACTTCGCCCTTCGCTACTTCTCTCCCCGAAGTACTGTCTCCTTTGTATCACGACACCTGAAGTGTCGAGATACCAAACTCCTCAATTCTTCTTATCACAGCTCGCGACCTCGCGACTTCTCCTTCTAATCTTCAACTCTTCAGCTGCCAAATTCTGACATGTCTTCCATGCGGTCCCACAGCAAAACTTCTTGCCCTTTTCGGGACTTCGCCTTTTGCAACCTAGAGTACATAACCTTTGGGCTCTCACCTCATGAACCTTCGAGTTCGCGAGATCTCTAGATATCTGCCACCTTTCCTCCTCATATGGACGGCTCTAATCCACTCATCACTCGCTACTCGCCTTTCGCGACTTCGCGAACCTTGATGCAAAATGTTCGACCCTTCAACTCATGAAACCCTGAAATGAGATTTTGTGAGTGATCCAACGGCCCTAGCTGACTTGGATCCTATGGCCTTGATTTCTTCTGAGATTACGCGTGAGGAAAGCTCGTTGTAACGTACTTGCTTCTCTGCAATATCTAACGGCTCTGGTGACTTCGCAAATTCTTCTCAAAGAATTTTGATTATTCGTTTCTTCCTGGACAATTCCTGCGAATTTAACCAAATATTTCTCCATGGAACTAACCCGCCTGTAACGCAAACTTGCTACGCCTCCTTTCAACGCCTAGGCACCAACCTTCTGTGCTTTTCTTTGAAAACTGTGAAGACCCTATCCTTCTTGAGATTTCTCCAACTCTGAGTCTTAAAGAAGACTCCCGTACGCACTCCTTGCAACAAATCCTTCAATTACTTCAAAGAACTGAAGTCCTTCGACTCTGTGCACTCCCTGCAGCAGTAGTCCTTTAACAAATTTTTAGGTTTGCAAACTCTGATACTTTACTCAGCCTGCGCACTCCTTGCACGACTTATGTGCTCAACTTGCACTTCTGCGAGAATGAAAACAATGTTAACCCTCCTGAGCTTTCAGAGATAAAAATTTGAACTCTTGTCAATTCACTCCTTGGGGACAACTTCACTGCACTCCTTGTAGGAACTCTTGCTCAGATAGAGAAACAGTTGAAACTCATTCCTTACTCTCTCTCAGACTTCAAACATAAAGCATGAAATCATATACACAGCATATAAATCAAATGTATAACAGAAAGTAAACATCCATGAGCATAACATTCAACATGCATACACAGAGAAAAAATATGACACCATGAATTTGAATCGAAGATCTTTCTATTAATTCAAATCTTTGTACATGGGTGTTTTCAACTACAACTCTCTGCTCTATGCTCTATTGACATAATACAACTATACAATGAGGGTGTCTATATCCCGTTTCCCTCTTTTGCTCTAAAACTATCTAATCTAAGCATTAAATTCTATCTACCTATATTCATTACACATAAAGGCTCCTATCTACTATGGACAAGAGCAGATCGCTCAAGGTCCTTTTACAATAATACAAGCATGCCTCCACTTAATGACTTCATTAATATTTCAAAACATTTTCAAAAAATGTGCTCGGTTCTTTTCCAGCTGTCTCTTATCTCCGCGTTGTCTCACTGCTAGCTATGCTTGCACGCCTTGCAATGCTCCTGCATCATAATGCAAATAACCCTAACTCTAATAACAAATAACAATAAATTTTTTTGTTACTTCCTTTTATACAAAGTTGTGAATTGTGAATTGTGAATTGCAAAATGACCATGGAAATCACACACACAATTTTGTTTATCTCAAGATCACAAAATGGGGAGATGCCTACAAGGATTTTCAATTCCCAAAAGCATGCAAGTTGGACAAACAAATAAACTAAAGCAACATTTGATAAAATGTGAGTCGAGTTATCCATTTGAAAATGCAATTTCGTGAAATGAGATTGTATAATTGAAACATGTTGGTTGCAGAGAAATTTTTGATAAGCTAAGGGAGCGTATAGATATGCAGTCTTTCATCAAAATAATTTAATGTAAAACATAAATTTAGATGGAACAAAAACATAAGATCTTTAAAACTTGATTATTAAATTTATTATACCAAAATTATGAAAAAAGAACATCATATTTAAACTAATTATAAAATATACAGTTTGTTGTGAAAACGCTAAAAAATGTGACCTTCTCTTACCATATTAAAATTACAATATTTAACCACTTCTCATTACAGTCAATGTCAAGTTTAATTACTTAAAAGAAACCACTTATCAATGCACCCAATGTCAAGCTTAATTAATTAAAGACAAAACTCAAAACCAAATGACGATAGTGATCAATGCACAAAGTTTTTCTCTAATCACTTAGAATGGACGATATTATTGTGGATAGCCATTAACAAAGATATCTTTTAGGTTCCATTAATATTTATAATTCCAAAAAAAATTACCATTAATTATTATGAGTAGAAAGGCATTTTCCAGAGCTCATTGAAGAAATTGTAAGAACCTTCCTATTTAAATTTATAGATATACATAGATCAAGATATAAAAAATATTTGTGTAAATATAATAGATTTGAGATATCAACTCTATTTAGATGCAATTTTTTTTGTCTGTTTATAAATTATCAAAAAGATTTGTGTTACATAGAAATTTGATTTCAAATTAATGTGGAATAGTGTGTAAGTTATGAGTTTTTTTTATATTTTCAACTCTGAAATTTTTGCGGTAAATCCTTGTAACTTCATACATTAACAACAATTATTTATATTTAAAGTGACTTCACAAGATACAAAATTCAATATCTGGCAGAAAATTGTGATGACAATAATTTTGGATGCAATTTTGGATGACAATTTTAGATGCAAATTTTTTTAGTGTTTATAAATATATATAGTCCTGGCCAAAATTGTTGGTTCTGCATATTTGAGTGGTTAAATACATGTAATTCAAGTTCCCTTTTTTAACAAGATAAATATGTTTATGAATTCAGAAACGCAATATAAAAAACAAGAAATATGCAATATCAAAAACAAGAAATTATGATTTTGTCGTGATATATCACGAGATTATAAAAAAAACGAAAACTTTAAACGTTTAAACAACTACCATTTCTGATTATCTGAATAGGATGATTCTAGTATACAGTGAATGTTTAATATTTTCTACCACCATAGATCCTTTCAAATATGGCAATCAACAACAGCCAACATCATGTTTGGAGATAAAGTGGAAGGCATAATTTTTGAACTGTGAGCAGTGATCAAGAGACATTAGTCATTCAAAAAAACAATGATATGTTTCTCATGATCTCTTACCCAACATAACCATCAACCTTTCATTATTAATTAAAAAATAAAAAATTCAACTAACAAGGAAAACTACTCGTATGTAATGGTAATATGCATAAAAAACATAGGAATAAGTTAAATTATAGTTGTTATCCATCCAAGGTTAAGGAAATTTCAAATTTCCAAAAGTAATTCTTAATTCTAATATGTTGTATAGAAGTTCAAAAGTATATCAATTCATCTTCTTCCAATCTTATTATGTCCACAACTTTGTTAGATTCCAATATTTGGTAAGTTCATTGATTTCAATGACATGTTATTAATCCCCGTCGTAGGCATAGAGGGACTATAGTGATCGATAATTCGTTGACTTCATATTAGTTTTTCCGTTGAACACAAATATTTGCATAATATCTATTGTTGGGTCTAGGGAACTAAAAAAATTGTTTTTTATATAATAAAAAGTACCATATATGTAATGATTTGATTGGATAACAGATTGGAGGT
>SNQJ01S0119028.1:9411-22186 GCA_010110895.2 Picea sitchensis
ACCATGGAAAATTGGGGAAATTCAGTTGAGAGGTATTTCAAACATTGATGAATTTGCAGTGTAGTTGGACAAGAACAATTTAAATTTTGCAGAATAAATCATGGGGTTTGACCCCAATCTCTTTTTCATGGACCATATGACATTTGTTGGTTTTAGTATTTCACTTTCTACTACATTTTCATTTGAAGATGAATAGGGCAACAATCAATACACACCAACAATAATTGTTGAAACGAAAGCAGAGTATATCGAGACTATCATTAATACTACAGATCAACATAAATAGAGTGGAAGAGTGGTTGATGAAAGAAGTACTCATTCTCCCAATGTTTCACAAAAAAACATCTTACACAAGAAACTTTTCCAGTCAACGACAACAGAGAAAAAAAAGCCTTATGAAAATAATTATGATGATTGAGGTAACCAAAACCCTCCAAAGGGAAAATTGGAGCGATCTCATAAGCTTCAAGTTAAAACAAAAATACAAAGTACTCAACAAGCGGTAGAGGAGTTTGCACCTGAAGATGAGGTTGTCCTTGAAGACATGGATCTGTATGTTGATATTGGAAATACAAAATTTCCTCATGATGAGAAGATACTTCGAGAAACAAGGGAAGTTGTAGTTGAATTGAAAAATCAATAACAAGGCTTTTCTAAAGAAGAACCTTTATTTGTTTGATAAAAGTACTTAATTTTTTAAAGACTCCATTAAAAAAATAAAATGATTCAAGGATAATCCAATTCTGAGTTAGATCTCAAAGGTGTACCACCTTCCAAAATTTCTCCCATCCATAAGGCTACAGGGGAAGCACTTGAACTATTATTTGATCAGATGGAAATAAAAACACTAATTTGAAGGAAATAATCAAACAATTGGAAACTTCATTGATGCCACCTCCAATATTTTCAAGTCCAATCACCACTATGAATCCATGGAAGACTTTGGATGGAACACCAGAGTATAGTTCGAAACTAAAAGGGATATCAAGCTTACTTGTGGCTTCCAGACAATATATTGGAAAGAATATTCAGAAGAGAGTGTCTCTAATTATTGAGACATGGGAGTTAACAAATAGTTTTATTTCTTTGGCATTGAAAATGGAAAATTTAAAACAGTACCCAGAAGCTTAAATACAAAATGATGAAGGTTTTTATAAATATAGAATCACTACTTTTGTGATTAAATTTTTAAATATGACAGAGCATAAAAGAAATGAAGAATAATTACCCTCCTTGGCTCACATTAAGAAATTAAAGGCTTTTTGGATTAAAATAATTAAATGCTTAAAAGAAATATTGGATGACCTTGATACTTTAAGTGTCAAAACAGGTGAATATTATTTAAAATTAATTGATTTGGACTTAGATAGAACTACAAGAGAGGTTGATGACACATAAATCATTTTAAATTTAGTATTTATGACTAAGGAATAGTTTGAGGAAAAAATGAAAGCATTAAAATATACATCGGTAGAAAATTTCAATGGTTTAACAAAATACTCAGAATTTGAGGTAGAAAATTGGTTAATCAATTTTGTGAACAAGAACTAGGGTAAAGAAGACACATTACATCAAGTTTCAATTGACTATCGAGACATTGAAGACTCACTGTTTGATATAAGAGTGAGACAAGAGGTAGTTGTCACTCCGATGAGGGATTATGTTCAAAATTGGTTAAAGAAAGATTTAATCAAGATAACCGAAGAAAATCAAGAAGCACTAGTTACAACCGGTCCAAAAACTGCAATTCAGGAGAATACAAAAGGAATGTTTGTAGGAAAATAATCGGAGAGAGAACACCATCACAGTGATTAAAATCAATCACATTCTTCTCAATTCTTTTCTCTTCCCATTGAGAATTCATCCAATTGTGATTATCTATCCCAAGAAAAACATAACTGATTTTTGGTCACTTTCTTTTGTCTTCTTTCAGGTCCGACCATGTTCCGTTCTTTCATTTTGTGGTCCATGGAAGCCCAATCCCAGTCCAATTCTAGATCAATGCATTTAATTTTTAAGACTATCAAAGACTATTATTTTTTGAAAAATCCTGGAGAACTATTTTGGGGACAAAATTTAATGATATCTTTGAACTCTGATTTTTTAGCATAAGATATTTAAAGTTTTCCTATCACATTCTATCTTGTTTTGAATGAAAAAGATATTTTAAAGTTATCTCATTTTTGGTCCTATTGTCTTCCATTCCTTGAATGTGATAACAAATTTATGAATACTGTGATGGATGTGAGAATAATGTTATTTTTCCTGTAACTTTTATTTATTTCTGTATAATATTTCTGCAAATATTAGATTTTATGAGTGAAGAATCCTGGTCCTCTTCTCATGAATTATTTGATGTATGTATATTATTTTCAATCAACAATAATTTTTACATTTTTATTGAGTGATAAATATTTGGAGTTTTTTATTTATCAGTCTCTCATTTTCCTACTAGTTTCAAGATATTCAAGATTTATGTTTAAGAAATTACAGAGGAGTACCACCTCTGTAAAAATGCAGGGGGGATATTTATATCCTCGCGAGGTTGTATTTTGGACCTTAATATATCTATACATCAACAACTAGTAGTACAAAATCTATATACGGTTCCTACACAGTGAACGTATCTAATCAAACAAAGATTTAAAATATATTTTTAACAAGGAGTTGTCATAAGTTGGACATATCCTAATAATTCATTTTAATTTATATTTATTATTTTCTTTTAAGAAATCCTAGCAAAAGTGACTAAAGTAATTAGTTAGAATCCAAAATACATTCACTTCTCATTACTTTACCTCTTTCGCTAGAATTTTTGAAATTTTTGATAAATTTTTGTATTAATTCAATTTTTCTTGAAAACAAATTTATTTTCATAAATTTTCAATTTTATCTATTAAAATTTTCATTGGTTCAAACATCATGATGTGATTCAAATACCCCTATTATAAAGAATTTTCTTTTCGTTTTTTGTTAGAGTTGATAAATAGTTTTAAAAAAAGGTTATATCAGATCACGACAGTCAATGCAATGACTCATCTTTTCCCTCTTGCTGACATGAAAAACACTACAGCCAATGCAATGACTCATCTATTCCCTCTTGCTGACATGAAAAACATTGCATCCAATGCAATAACCCATCTCTACACTCACCACCACCCTCCATTTGTTTTGGTAACCTTATCCTCCTCGCCACTGCTTCACCACTCCTCACCACCTCATGGCCTCACCACCTCTCTCAAGCATATTTCCCAACAATATGATCTTTTTATCTAAGTGGATGGGTTTCATAGGACATAGATAGATGCACTTAATGAAGTTTAGAGGCCCTAAAAAAACTCCACTTCCTGCAATGCAAGTCGATCAAAATTAGGGAAAATCAAAATTTCCTCTACAAATTTTATTCTATCCTATATATATTAAAGGGTCTTTGTAAATAAAAATATTCTAGAGGATTTTTTAGATACCTCATTGATCACATGAAAATCACTGTGTTCTCATTGCAGTTTTTGGTCATCTATAAGCAATACATAATGTTATCCTTAGTGTCTAGAAAGATGATCTTCATGGCATTTTGAGGAAAGAATTAGGAGGATATACATTTGTTTAGCATGCCTTCATTATTGAAAATCACAATTCCTTCCATATAATCAAAGATGTTGTTCTTGGGAAAGGGTATTAGATATTCTTGATCCCTGGTGAATTCTGCAAAGTCTAAGTACAAAACTCTAACCCATCACACCTGCAGAAAAATATCGATGTTGAATTAGTTTTAGAATAGGATAGAGAAATTGTGGGGTGTACTTGATAAAAATATGGCTATCTTAGGATATTACATTCCATGTGAGAATAATATGTCAATGGGAAATCACCTTGCATATTCCCATATCAATTATGTAATTATTGTATGAAATTGATATACATTGTTGATTGTGAACATGAAGGTGTAAGATATGATATACTTACTCTGAAAAAATAGTGATGGAAATTCATCTTGGTGAGAGAAGGTGAATTTCCATGATTTATGGGAAAGAATTCACAATTATGGTGATAAAAAGGTTATATACATCCATGTGAAAGATGGCTTGGTTTGATGAAATGGAAAAGTACTTAAACGACATTAAGATGGCTAAAATCAAAATTTCTACACATAAATGAAAACACGATGGAGAGGTGAAAATATTGTACTCCTACAACACCTTAGTTACAACTACCAGTCGTTTCCCTAGCTTCAAAACCACAAACTATCTCGCTACTCAAAAAAGAGAGCTCATTGATTTTTTGGCCAAACCTCCCATGAAACCACATGTATTTTCATCTTTATTACTTGTGATATATTTCTTTGATCTTACTTACATTTACACCTCACTTGGTAAGAAATATTGTTAAATAGGAAGATGGTTGATGGCCCCATACGACCCATATGTGTGGGGTTATTGTTTCAAAGAGGAGCAAGTTAATTCTCCTGGTGAATACTACTAGACATCCTCCCAATGGACCCGTGCATCTGGAAATAGATACTATGGAAATTATCTATGATTACTTCATACAATAAGAGATAAAGTAACGTATATAATGTAAATCCAAACTGAACTCCAGCTTCAATCCCGTTAAAAAAATCAGAAGGTATACTTGCACCCCATTGAACCCAAATGATTGCATGTTTTCTCATTGGGAAATTGCTACATGTCGTCAAGGACACCCCTCCCAATATTTTTTCTACTCACAATGATAAAAAATACTTGAGATTCCAAGTCTTCTATTGTTTCCTGGTTTTTATTCTTTTTTATATAGCTCTAAATTTTTTACTCATTTTAGAAGGAAGGTGCATTCCCTATAATTCCAAACAACGATGACTTTATAGTCATTTAAATTGATCTTGATCTGCCACCAATATCCCAGTTACAAATAGTTGATGTAGTTCTTCACAAAGCAATTGATGAAATTTCAACATTGATGAGGGTCAATTATTGACCATCTCTAAAGGGGTTACTTTCTTTGAAGTTATGAAACAGTTGGAGAGGTCTTAATGGTTTCAAACTTGTGTTCCTTTTTCTATGTCATTTTGATGTCAAAATGATCCTAGAACATATATTTACACGTTTTCCATTTTTCCATGTGGAAGCCATGGTTGTAAGTCGAAAAAACTCTCACACCTTTACCTTCTACAAATTCCTCTAAGAATATAGTGCAATACATTGCAAAATGTGGCATTCAAAAGATAGTGCAATCCATTGCAATCTATGGCATTGAGTTTTGAAAGATGATAAAGAGGATTGGTTTTATGGATTTCTCCTTCATGTCGACATTAGTCAATTATGTAACATACCCAACCCCTAGCTGGGTCACATCACTGCTAAAATGACCCAATAAAAATATTTGATAATAAATCTAAATGCAGAAATAACCCACAACATGACATCCATACACATCAAAATGTCTATGCTACTTAAAAATGTAAATACAATTGCTTAACTATGCATATAAACAACGAAATAACATACAACAACATTTAACCATAGAAACAGGGATTTAAATGCATCATTCAAGCAATAATAACCAAATATGTCTCAAAGTAAATTGCGCAGTAGCTAAATCAACATTATACATGCATAAACTCCACAAATAACAACACTTATCTTATAAAAGGTGAACCCATTGGAGAGGACAGACGTTCCTCCCAACTATATCGTTGGTGTTCCAGTTCTCAACAACAAGACACCCCTGAGTTGGGGCTATGAATCCACAAAATATGGTGGTCCGTAAGGTTATCTAATGTCCCCCTCTCAACAATCCAAAATCAAATCTAATTATAGTCCACTGACTCTCTTACTATCAACCTCTAAAACCCAAGGGATGGAATCCCCCTTCACTGATCACAGTACCTCGGGCCTTTCCAACACATGTTGGAAATAATTTCTGCGTTTTGGGACCTCAAAAATTCCATAGTTGCAACACAAATTTTACCATCAACAAAACACGTGCTTCCTTGGTGAAATTTGAACAACACAATACTCCTAGGAATGCAAACTCTTTATCCATAAATTTCCAGCTCGAAACAACTACCAAAATTACCAAAATATCTACATTCAAGCTTCAGCACTCATAACTCCTTTGTTATCCGGAAAAATACATGTAAAAATATCTCTCCATGCAAAAATTTGAATATCTAATTTTAGTCCCCTATCCATATGAATTTCCCCTTTCTCTTTCTTTCTTGAATTCCACTCCTTCCCAAGATGATTTTACTCATCCCCCATGCTCCCAATAACTATGGGATGTGACTCTCACACCCATACTCTTACATGAATTAAATGAATGGGATATAGAACACTCAACAACTAATGGAAGGTTCATAGTAAAGATAAGTTAGAAAGAAATGGTTTGGATTTAATAAACATGTGTAAACTCTCCCCCCTGTACCCCTTCCCTCTCTTGTGAAAACTTAGCCCCCAAATATCCATCTGTGTCCATCTGTATTTGGAGATACATTTTATTCATTATATTAATTTCCATCATTTACATATTACAACTCTTTGGCTCTCAACCATACATTACATTTACAATATGCATTGCTAGTTTAGGGTTTGAAAACATGGATGTTACATTTCCCTCCCCCTACAAACTGCATTTCCCTCAGTGCACATAACCATACAGTTCACACATTGACATATATATAAAAACATTACATCAAAATACTTGATAATTCCACAACTTAATGACTCATGCAACAATTCCAACCTACAACTCCCTTTTCCCCTCAACCCCAACATTGGTTGGATAGGAATCTCGGAGTTGTGGCTTCAGAAACTTCAACTACAAAAATGGATTATTCATTCACTTATGTAAAAATGTACATTCAGTTTTCTTCAAAATTTGCAAAAATTGGAAGGTATGCTTCCTACATGGCTTCCTCGTGCTCCCATGTAGCGTCTTCGAGACCGTAATAGGTCCAGTGAACCTTTACCAAGTTGATTTCTTTGTTCCTTAGCACTTTGACTTTTGATCCAAGATTCACATTCGTTCCACCTAGAAATCCCCTTCATGTTCCACCTTAATCACATTCCAATCAATCACATGATTAGGATCAAGTACATACTATTTTAATAAAGACACATGGAACATGTTATGAGTTCTCATGGATGTTGGTAATTCTAGAATTTTTGCAACTATCCCTATCTTTTCTAAGAGCTCAAAAGGCCCACAATATCTCGTTGTCAACTTTGGGAAACTTCCCAATTTCAATGAGATTATATTGGTTTTAACTTTTAAAAAGACATGCTCACCCACTTTGAATTCTCTGTGTTCTTATTTTATCGGCATAGCTCTTCTGTCAATATTTTGCAACTTTCAAACTCTTTATGATCTTTACCATCTATTCTTCCATTTCCTTTAACAATTCTAGCTCAATCACGTCTATGTTTGTTGGGTCATCCCAACTTACTAGTGTGTTTCTTTTTTTTCCATACAAGGATTCAAACATGCTCATGTTCAATGATTCACGATACCCATTATTGTAAGAAAACTCAACTAAATGGATATATTCCTCCCACCTAAAAGGCTTTTCCATTACATACATGCACAACATATCCTCAATTATCTAATTAATCCTTTTTCTATGTCCATCTAGTTATGGGTGATATGTTGTATTGAAATTCAAATTGGTCTTGAATCCTTTAAACAACCCCTTGCAAAAATTGGAAGTGAACTTGGGATCTCGGTATGACACTATTTCCTTAGGCACACCATGTAACCTAGAAATTTCTCTCATATATTTTTTTGCAATATTGGTTGTTTAATGAGTTACTTTTACAAGAATTAAATGTGAAGCCTTTGTAATCTTGTCCACCACTACCATGATGGAATCATGTTTCCTTGTTTTCCTAGGCAATTTGGTAATGAAATCAATAGTGACAACTTCCCATTTGCATTCAGGAATGGGAAATGGCTACAAAAATCATGTTGGATGTCTGTGCTCATTCTTTACCATTTGACACTCCATGCATTTAGTAAAATAATTAGTGACATATTTATTCATACCAGAACAAAAATATTGTCCTCTTATAGCTGTAATAGTTTTTCGGTATGTTGGATGTCTAGCATATGGTAAATTGTGCATCTCCTTTAGAAACAAATTTCTCAATTCCCAAGAATGGGGAACATAAAATCTATTTCGGAATAAGAAAATTCCATACTATTCTAGATTGTAATCCTTATATTTTTGTGGTACATCATTCTGTTGTAAGATTTCTTTAACTTGTTCATAGTGTTCATATGCAATTACAACCTCTATAATTATTTTTTTAAATATGTATTGTACATACTAATGGTTGTAGAAGGAATTTTATTCACCCTTATGCTAAGTGCATCAACCATATAGTTCTCTCTTCCTTTTATGTTCTTGATGTCAAAGTTATATTGACTGAGAAATTCCATCCATCTAGTTTGTCTATTGTAACATCCTCGGCCACCCCGGTCGGACCATGCTACTCCATAAAATAATAATTCCATATGTATATATATATAAAACTCTAAACAGACAAATAAATTCTGAAAATACACAGATTCATGTGGAAATAACAATAAACATATACATGCATCATACACAGGAAATCCCATAAACATAAACACATGTATATATACACATCATGTAAATTAACACAATTGATACTTATCTATGACAAAATACCACCAAATGTGTGCAAACCTTCCATGATCCTCCCATCCTTAGACCACACTGCTCAAAACTCTCAGTAGTGGGTCACCCCCAAGATGGGACTAAACTCCACCTGGGTAAGGGGGTTCCTAGATAAGATGATGTATCTTAGACAGCGGGAACAACTCCATCCAATGCCTACTCAACTAAAAACTCATAGACTCTCATTCCCCACATGTCTTTCCCACCCCAGGAAGTGTGCCCCTTCTCTGCTCAATATTCCTTTGGCTACCCCACTTCTCTTCTAAGGCTTCAACAACAGGTCAAACAGGAAGTCTTAGAGAAATGTAGCTGCAGTTGGTCTCCCTCATGAAATCAATTCCCAACAATTCTCTCTCCTGGAGAGAGTTTCTCATGGACCTGACAACTCACCTCTTCAATCCATGGGTATGACAACCGAACTCTTCAAACCCACGGGAATGAAAACCCACCTCTTCAAACCCATGGGCCTGACGACCCACTTCTTCATTCCAGTGCTTAAGTCAACCAGGTACATGTAATAGATGATGACAACAACAACATTCAGTTAAGGCACAGGTGAAGGCAAAAATATCATTCAGGGCATGGAACAGGTGTTTCTCATAACAGAAAGGTACAACACTATCTCAGGTAGGTACAGGTGCATTGTGCATTCCAGTAAGGATATGGTTTACCTCTCATAACAGGAAATATACGGGCAAATGGATGAAGGAGTGTGTGCAGGCTCCAGAGGTAAGATTGATGGCATGAATGGCTCAATGTGTGAATGGCTCAGTGAGTGTGTGAATGGGGAGAATCATGAATGTGTTGGTGAGTGGGAAGAATGGTTGAGTGCGTGAATGGATCAGTCTATGGGAAATGGACTAATTTTCCCCACATATATTTGCATGTGCCCTTGATGACACATGTCTCTCAAGGACCTCATTTCTCTTGAATTTTGATTCATTCTCTTTACCATAAGAACTTGGGACAACATAATTATCCTCACCATAGTCTTTAGGAATAATATTATAATATTCCATTGGAGATAAGCCCTCTAGCTTAGCCCCTTTCCTAGGATCTTAGACCCCCCCGCCCTTTCCCTTCCTAGTGGAGTTTACCCCCCCATACTCTTTTACCGTGGTTGGTCTAAACACAATGATGTATTATATTAATGATATGAGTGTTTACATATACAAAAATAGGCTCACTAGCCTTTAACATATAGGCTCTCCGTCCTAATCATCACATAAGCCTTCTGACTTATAATAAGTTGGCTCACTAGCCTTTAGCATCTAGGCTCTCTGTCCTAATCATCACATAATCCTTCTGACTTATAATAACATGGCTCACCAACCTATACAAAATATTCATATCTACAATTGGGGCTCAATCTTTGGGGTGTTACATCCCCCAACCCTTATTTATGCATTGTCCTCAGTGAAATATACATACACATTTACCACTGAAATTTCAAAAACTTTCAAAAAGATGTGCATATTCTTCTTGGATAGCATCCTCATGTTCCCAAGTTGCATCCTCGGGACCGTACCAGGTCCATTGGACCTTTACTAGCTCTATGGCTCGATTCTGGAGCTTCTTGATTTTTCGGTCCAGTATGCACACCAGATTCAATTGAAAATGCCTTCCTGCTCCACCTGAATCACATTCTACTCAATAACATGATTAGCATCAGGTACATACTTTTTGAGAAATGATATATGGAATACATTATGAATAGAAATTGTTGCAGGTAATTCAAGCATATAAGCTATAGGCCCAATCCTCTCTAGGATTTCAAAAGGCCCACAATAACGAGCTACCAACTTTGAACAATTTCCCAACTTCATGGAACTTATGTTAGCCTTCATTTTCAAGAATACATGGTCACCCACTTTAAATTCCCTACTTATCAACATATATTTTCTTCTTGTCTTGAGCAACCTTTAAATTCTCCTTTATTTTCGACATTTTCTCTTCCATTTCCCTGAGAAATTCTGACCCAACCACTGCTATATATGTTGGGTTGTCCCATATTATAGGTGTGTTGCACCTTCTACCATAAAGTTCCTCAAATGGGCTCATATTTATAGATGCTTAGTGTTAGCACTGAAAGTCACCCTCAAATTGCAAGAGGATAAGCCCAACACCCATCAAATAGGTTTGTAAATGTAGATTAATGATATAAGGTCAAATGGACAAAACTCAGCATAGCAATGTTTCAACACAAGAAAATCTAGGCTAGTATGCATAAGCAAATGAGGTTTTCATTAACTTCAGTCAGTGGTTTAAAGATAAGTGTGATTAGATGGAAGACTTGGTTAAGAAGATGAATAGGTCTACTATAATCATCAAGCCTTCTAGAAGCTAGGTGAAGAAAAACTTAGTCACAAGAACCTCTTGAACTAAATTTGAAACACTGAAAACATTTACAACAACATCATAACCAAACATCCATTATAACACAACTATAATATCTCATAAGGATCATCAAATAATGAGCATTTAGAGTAAGAAGAAGCAAGATAATAAAAATAGGTTGACTTCTATTAATCAAAATATCTCATATCCCATACATAAACTAGAGTATGGCTCTATTTAGTCAAAATATTACAATAGGGAGCTCTGCTCAACCATTCGAACCTCAACATAACATTCTCCTGATGTATTTATAGTCTAAACATTAAACAACATCTTGAGATGTGAGTTGGCCTTTCTAACCTAGTATTCTCCACAAAAATCTACTAATCTAACATCTGTACAAGTGGAACTAACAGACTACTAGAAACATGGAGCATGTTGGAAACAAGTCTAACAAAATAATTATGACATGATTTGTTGTTTCTTGAGTGCATATCCACCAGTGCCATGTTTCCTCCAAGCCTTTGTGTTGAGATCCATATGCCACCTGGTGATCATTGGTTCCCTCCAAATCATCAAAGCTAAGAAGAGGAAACAAATTCAAAACTGTTGACTGTAAAAGCCAGTTCGTAGCAACTTTTCGTAGTGCAACTGGTAGCAGATTCTGTAGCGCATGCCTATGTAAAAAATTTATGTAGTATATTTCGTAGTGCATTTGGTATCATATTTCGTAGTGCCCACGTGTAAAAAAAATCTGCAACAAATTTTCGTAGCGAACTGCCACTTTATGTCTGGTTAGGTGATTCCATAGCGCTTTTTGTAGCGACTCTGCAATCCTTCTTGTGTGGATGATTCTGTAGCGCTAGGCGCTACAAAATGCTCTATATTTTTTTGTGTCATGTAATGAGCCTCAAAAAATCCAAAAAGTCTTAGAAGAAGGCTTATAAGCCTGTAGATTCCTCCAGTAGGTAAAATTTATTACACTTCCCTAAAAAATTCAAGCTGTAAAAGTTGATCAACCTAAAAAGTGGGGGGCTTTCATCCTCCCCACATATTTTTAATCTGGCACTTCTCCTTGTTGTAGGAGCACTTCTCTCTATTGCAGGGGCACTTCTCTTTGTTACAGGAGAACTTTTGCCTATTGCAACTTGGGCTAGTACATTGAGATATCTATGGGATAAATCATCCTCGAAGGGCTGCAACTCCTGTTTAAGTTTTTTGTTCTGGGGCTGTACGCTTATGTTATACCTATACAAATTATGAAGTTTCTGATGGAGGGGAAAGAATCTTCTTGTGGTAAACCTAGCCAGATCAAGGGTCTCATTATACATGTTCATGAGTTCACTCATCTTCCTCCTCTCAATCAATATTTATCCCTTCAAATGGATAATTTCCTTCCTTGCATCCTTGAGTTTTCTGATCAATCTCTTGAAGGTGGGATTATCATGGGGAGTGGTGATGTTTATGACTTCAATAGGATTATCAATAGTTTCACCCTTACCTTTGTCTTTATTCTGAACATAATCTTTGGTCATGACTGTTGAAATTACTAATACAACTGAGAGGGGGGGTGAATCAGTTGTCTTTGTGCTTAAACAATTATAAGTCTATTAAAAAATTCTTAATATTTCTTCAAGTGATCATCAACATTATACAACATATGAATAGTAAAAGTAAAAAGCATCAGTCACACATAAGTTATACACAGAGACATATTTTCACGAGGAAACCCATAAAGGG
>SNQJ01S0119029.1:0-27417 GCA_010110895.2 Picea sitchensis
AAAATAGGTTGGAAATGTGCATAAGA
Source organism: Picea sitchensis (assembly GCA_010110895.2). NCBI lineage: Eukaryota > Viridiplantae > Streptophyta > Pinopsida > Pinales > Pinaceae > Picea > Picea sitchensis. The sequence continues at coordinate 27 of SNQJ01S0119029.1, forward strand.
CGCCGTAAATAAGGTGTTAATCCCTTTTAAGGAATTATCTAAATCATGGACAGGAAGACAGGAACATGTTGCAGATCTAGACGTTTAATGAGTCGGGGCAGTAGATAAAGATGATTGCGAATATCTGTGCGAGAGGAAATGGGATTAATTTGTTGGTGAGAGTCGCATTACCCAATAGCCATTATTGGTCATTACGACAAAGGGATCAAATAAGTTAAAATGGAAATAGTTGTTGATTATAGTAGGAAGACAGGAGGAGATTTGTGGCTCAAAGGCTGAATCATTTGAATGGGTAAAGACAGTCATAATCGGTTCAATAAGTTGGGAAGAGTTACGTGAGAGGATCCTTGATTCAGAAGATGAATTGCACGAACCACTGAGTATGCCAATGGAATGGAGACTGTTGTTGGAAGTGTAGTCCATCCTGAGATGGATTGGAAAAGCATAGGTGTAGTTACAGAAGGAAACACGCCAAATAAAGATAAGCATAGGTGTAGTTACAGAAGAATCCCAATTGGAAGATACAGTTCTTAGAAAGCCCGGTCTGATTACCAATTAGTAAGGCTCGTAATGCTATGTTGTGGGAAGCTACCTTTGCCGCATCACCCCGATCCTGAAATCGATGAGATCCTCTACTGCCACACGATACTGAAATCGATGAGTTTTCCTATATCGTTTGGATTTTGAATGTGTACACACACGGATAGATAATCTTTGTCTTCAAACAGATAGAAAATGTGCTTCTATGGGCCAGATAAACTACTTTTTCCTTTTAACGGATAGATAATCTTTGGCTTCAACAGATAGAGAGTGTTCTTTTGCTTTTGACTGACAAATAACTTGCTTTTAACGGATAGATAAATTATTTTTGCTTTTGACTGACAGATAACTTGCTTTTATGGTGTAACGAACACATAATCCCGAGTGTTCTTTTGGGCAGATAATTCGAGGACGTGGATTTAAATTTTTGGACTATTTCAAAACTGTTGATTTTCCGAGTATTTGGATTAGTTTAAAATGGGGTTAAAATATTTGGAATAAAATTTCAAAATATATAGAACTTTAGAACTTTGATTGTGTTAAACTCAGATTATCACTAAAAATCTAACTAAATTTATACCTATTTTTGGATTAGCTTAAAATGAGATTAAAATTTTTGGAGTAAAATTTCAAAATATATAGAACTTTAGAACTTTGATCGTGATAAACTCAGGTTATCACTAAAAATCTAACTAAATTCATATCTATTTTTTTCTCGAAAAATTGGTCTGTTTGGTGATTTACCCTACGCCTTTTTTTGGGATATCTTAAATCAACGGTTAATAGAATCATTTATTTTCCATAAATATAAAATGTACCTTTACCTCTATTCAACAAATAGTACAAAAACGTACCTCTCAGAAAAAATTAAAAAGTGAATTCCGGATTTTGTGAGATCAAATCCGTCCAAGTCCTTGGTCGCCATCGGATATGCAGTTTCCTGGCGGAGATTTGCCTGCTCCATGTGACATGACCTATCTAATTAGCAGCTATACCCTGAAATAATGGCATAACAAACGCTGAAATAATAATGAAATTATAGTGGAACAAGGACATTAAGCTTATCTGAACATAGTAGTTATTAATGAATGCATAGTAGCAAAATTTAGATAAGCATACGAATATAGATACGAACCGTACATACATATGAATTTATTAATCTCTCGGTGCAATGACATTAGGAATAGGTTCATCTCATTGCCGGAGGAGGGGAGCGAATAGGAGTAGGTTTTAAGGAGTGGAGCGAATAGGAATAGGAATAGGTTCATCTCATTGCCGCTGCAGTAGAAAAATAGGAATGAACCAGCTGCACAATAACACCCACCATGCTTGTTATGTTCTCGGTATGGAGCAATTCATTTAAAAAATTAAAATAAATTAAAATATTAAAAATTTAATTATCAATTATTTATTTATTTTTTATATTTTTCTTTTGTTATTTGTAAATGTTTTTAAAATATTGTTTGTTTTTTTAATTTTGTTTATAATAATTTATTTTCTATATTTATGAAAAAAAATAAATTATATATATTAAAATTTGAATATTTTATATATATAAATAAAAAGAAAATTATCTTAATCATAAAGCAAAATGATAAAAAAAGATTTTATAGTTGTAACATCAATTCCAACCTATTACAAAATATAATTCCAACCTATTACAAAATATAAGATTTTTACTTCATACCAACCTTACACAATAAATACAAAAAAAAGTTGACTTTGAAGAGGGAGGTGGGAATTGTGGGTAGGAGGATGATATGTTTGGGTATATGTGGTGGGTTAAGGGTAAATAGAGTGAGATGTAGGTATGGTGGGGTAAATTTATTGGAGTTCGGGTAATGGGAGGTGGGCCAAGTAGGGTAGGACTTATAGAATTTGTGAGGATGGGGTAGAGAAAGTGGTGAGGGTAGGGCCAGGAGGTAGGTAGGTAGGTAGGTAGGCTAGAGGTAATAGAAGCAAAAAGGGTAGTGGTAAGGGCCACATGAGTGGTTAGTGTTGGTTTATGGTGGTGCTAATAATGATGGTAGGTATAAGAGTAATGAAGAGTGTGGGAGTAAGGGAGACAATGGTAGGGGAGATATAATAGAAAGAAATATGAGGGTATGTGTAGGGGTAACACGAGAATGGGTTAAGTGTTGTAGGGTATGGCAGGAAATTTTTTATTCCTATAACTTAGTTAATATTATTTGAACAATGTTGATAATATGTAAGTCTACAATATGTGTAAAGGGTTTGTTTCTATATATTTTCCAAGAATTTTAAGTGCCTATTATATTTTCATAATTTTATATGTACAATGACCACTAACCCAAATCTAAGGATAATGGTGCCCCTTGTGATAAATGTGAGTAATTTCTCCCATGCTTCTTCCTTTTTTGTATTTGGATGCTATTTACATTTATCTTTTATCTTATGCTAATGCCTAAAAAATACTCATTGTGGAGAAAGTTGATAATATGTAAGTCTACAATATGTGTAAAGGGTTTGTTTCTATATATTTTCCAAGAACTTTAAGTGCCTATTATATTTTCATAATTTTATATGTACAATGACCACTAACCCAAATCTAAGGATAATGGTGCTCCTTGTGATAAATGTGAGTAATTTCTCCCATGCTTCTTCCTTTTTTGTATTTGGATGCTATTTACATTTATCTTTTATCTTATGCTAATGCCTAAAAAATACTCATTGTGGAGAAAGATCCATATGATCAAAGCTAGAAATAACCTCATAAATAATTAAAAGTATAAAAAAGTAATATCCATCTCTTTGTTTGGAGGCTAGGTTGTTTGGAAGCTAGGTATAAAAAAGTACTAGTAGCACATATTACTCTGATAACAAAACATTAATATGAAACATATATTTCAATTTTAATGAAGATCAAAAAATTAAACGTTACTGTTTTTCTATAGACATGCTACAATTAAGAATGTGAGATACATTTTAATTTTAATGAAAAAGTTAAATATTATTATTTTTCTATAGACATGCTACAATTAACAACAATATGATATAAGTTAATATAGATTACAAAATAACAACAATATCTTAATTTTAATTAAGATAAGAATATTGAACATTATTATCTTTCAATAAACATGCTACAATTAAGAATGTTACATAAATCAACATAGATTAGGAAGAAATTAATTGAAAAACTATAGTGAAAATTTCACTTAATTACTTGTCTATACTTTTAATTATTTATAACAAAATTAAAATTTATTGCAAAAATGTGTAATAACTTAAATTAAAGATTTTCAAATAAAAAAAACTAGATTTATTATATTGTAACATTAAATGACAACTCTTTTTTTTTTTAACAACATTGTATTTTAAATCCTATGACAACTATAATAAATATTGTAACATTAAATGACAAGCTTTTTTTTTTTTTTAAGAACATTGTATTTTAAATCCTATGACAACTATAATAAGTAACACACTTTTTTTTTTGAACATTATATTTTTTTTTTTTTTTTTTTTTTTTTTTTTTTTTTTTTTTTTTTTGTATTTATATTTTTAAAAATAATTTTTAGTGTTAGAATAACAATATTATAAAATAATTATTTATTTTAAATTTTAAAATAATTTTTTAGTGTTAAGAAATCTATATGAATAAATAATTATTTATTTAAAATTTTTAAAATAGTTTTTAGTGTTAAAAGATTATATGAAAAAACAATTCTTTGTTTTAAATTTTTAAAATAATTTTTAGTGTTATTTTATTTGATTGGAAAACAATTATTTAATGCAAAATTTTTTTAAAATAATTTTTTAGAGGTTATTTTATTTTATATGTATAATGATATGAAATTTTTTTATTGTGCATTTTTATATCAAATATTTACAATATAAAATTATAAATGTATTTAGTCTGTTTTGTAATTTTATATCAACATAGATTTATTTTAACTTAGTGATCACATGGACAAGGAATAAAATATAGAAATAAAAATCAAATTTTTAATATATTTCTTTTATTAGGTAGTGTGTTATTTTCCAAGCATGGTAAAATATGACATTTTTTTTTTATGAGGTTGAATTCAATATTTTAATCATTTTGATATATTTATAAGGGTTATTCAAGATATATATCTAATCCATGTTGTGTTTTAGAGTGCATTTGAATTCTCCTCTTACAAAGGAAACATTTGGATCATAACTTCTTTTACATCAAATGTGTTTTGTCTATGTTTTAAATTGTGAATCAAACATATTTTGTTTTATTTTATATGTTTATGTAAATAAAATATTCTTGTAAATTTCAATGTTGAAATTAATTATTTTTATGTTGAATTTATAGTGAAGTCTTGTTATAGTTTGACTCAATCCCTCTATCTACTAATCTAGTGTGAAAATAAAAGATTCTTGTATGAAAAATGATCTTTTTATTAGATCAAGGTTTTTTAATAAATATATATCAAAACACTTTGATATTACTTTATAAACCCTAAAAGCATATAATAAATTTTGTCAAAACATCTCATAAAGTAAGATTCCAAGCATCCAAATCCAAGAACACCTATAACCACCACACATAATGTCTTGAGAGTATCATTTCCATCTTAGTTGGGATATGGGAAGCCTTAGAAGGTTTTGAGTTCTATATTTGAGTCTCATTTCCTTGATCATGTTTGGGGGAGGAAACTCAAGCCTTAAGCCTCCCACCCTACATCTCTCTCTCTCTCTCTCTCTCTCATCTGACTTCTCTCTCTCTTTGTATCTCTTTCTCTCTCCCCATATCTTTCTCTCCTTCTCTCTACCCCTCTTCCTCTCTCTCCTCTCCCTCCTTCCCTCTCTACCCCTACCATTCCCCCTCTCTCCCCTACCATTTCTCCCACCACTCTCTCTCACTCTGTCTCTTTCTAATATCTACTCCACTCACTCTCTGTGCGTTTATGTTCACCTTCATCCCTCTCCTGATCGATTCTCTCTATCTCAGACCCTCGGCTCCCTAAGCATTTTCGCCCTCTCCCTATCTCTCCCTCCTTCCTTCCTTTCCTCTCTCCCCTTCCCTATCACTCTTAACTCTCCCATCTCTCTCTCTCTCTCTCTCTCTCTCTCTCTCTCTCTTCTTCCTCCTCCTTCCTCTCCTCTCTTCCTCCCCTTCCCCTCTCTCCCACCTTCCCTCTCCCCTCTTTCTCTCCTTCTCCTCTCTCTTCCCTATCTCTCTCTAACTGGGGGTCTCTCACCCCATCCTTCTTTCTCACTTTGTCCTCTCTCTCTCACTCAGTCCTATTCTCTCTCTCTGCCCCTCTCTCCCTCTTTCTTTCTCTTCTCTCCCCTCTCTTTATCCCCTAGTTCCCTCTCTCCCTCCTCCTTGATTGTTATCTCCATCTCCCTTACCCCCATTATCTCTCTTTACCAATATATCCCTCCTTGTCTCTCTCCACCTCCCTCTCTCCCTCTCTCCCCCTCTCCCTCACCTATCTCTCTCTCTCTACCCCTCTATCCCTCCCTCCCTCCCTCTATCTTCCCCTCTATCTAACATCTCTCTCTCACGTCCTTATCTATATCTATATACCCCACTCCTCTCCCTCTGTCTCCACATTCCTTAATCCCTCACATTTGGAACTCCTAAAGATGTCTAAAAACACCTTCATGTCATCAACCAAAGGTGAAGGACAGCAGCACCAAACATTTTACTTGTGTCCTCGTGGGTTCAACACCTTCAGTTTTCAATACCCAGCCTCCAAAGATGAAACACTTGTAGGAACAAAATCATAAAGGGAATGGCCGGTTGTTCTATTTAAAGGAACAACATGACTTGCAAAAAGGAACAACAATTGTCTTGTTCAAATGAACGACACTGCCTGTAAAGGGAACAACAATCATCCCGTTCAAATGAACAACAATCGTGACAAGAGAACAGGTGGTTATATTAGGCGGCTAGTGTTGAATTAATTTCATTGTAGTATTGCCCAACTTATCTAATTTGTCACCGTGGGGGTCGTAAACTGATGAAGCACATTCAAAGTATATGCAATATTGAATTGAGACTAATCTAATCTAATGTTTAAGCTACAGCTGAAATTGAATCATTAATCTAACACCTGTTGAGATAGAATCATTAATCTAGTTGTGTAAATGAAATTACTCTAAGAATGGGAAAGTGTGTAAAGGAAATTAATCTAGAAATGGAGAACCACATGAAGGAAAAGAGATACAACAAGTGAAGAGTTAAATGACACAACAACACATGAGGATCTCTCTGTGGAAACTGATAGCACATTCCAATAATCAAATCAATCTTCATAAAAGAATAATGAAAGCATGAAAGCCAAAACCATGAATCAAAGCTAAGAATTCCTTTCTCTTTCAAATCCTAATGACTACACCAAGTGTGGCTTCTCTAATTCTAATTACATCTTAATTGAATAATCTAATTACTCTTCTACTTGAATAATCTAGGTGAGAATTCTCATGAGAGAGAGCACTCTACATGAGAGCCTTGAGAGATAAGATAACCATCTCATTGTCCTGAGGATCCACTATTCTCAACCTATTTCCCATTATTACAAAATGTGTCCCTTTAGAATCCTCTTTGTATCTCTCATATATCTTAGATAAGATGTTCAACCAAATCTCCATGTTCTTCTCCTTGGAATGGGCTTGGATTATCTCCTCAAATATTGAAATGTGGGAAGTATTTGAGGATCCTTTAATTAATCCTTCACATATTCCTACACATTACAAGATCACACATATTTGAGATATATATGAAAACATGTTGATTTTCTAACATTTAATCACAAATTCCTTTTACATTAATAAAATGAATAGTGGAGAACAATAAGGTGAAACCAAGTATATTTATGGAAATGATATGGAAGTGAAGGGTTAATGGGGTGTTTGAAATGTGAAGAATGATGAAGGAAAGGTGGATGAGAATGGGACATTCTGAACTAACATGCCTCCCAACAACTTGTTGCATTTTCTCATGCAACCATGCATGGATCCTCTTAAGAAATTTTGGCCTCCCGAATGTTGGCTTTGGTGATGATAATGAATGTTTCCAGGGATGGGATTTATGGTAGCAACTAGCATTTTCTTATGGATTTGGTTCTTGTGTGACAACCATGAATATAAGAATGTTGGTTCTTGTGTAACAACATTCATTTAGTTACTTGTTCTTTTCTTTGTCATGATAATAATTTGCCCATATTTTTCTTGAAAAATGTATCAACATCAATGTGCATAGGAGAAAACATAGTGGTATAAGAAAACCTTTTTTTGTATTTTTGGATCGTACCAATATGTATATCGGTGCTTATGAAGCAAAGTGCAAAAAAGTATCGTTGGAAAATGTTCATGGCGGTAAATGAGATGAAAAATGAAATGATGGTAGTGGAAAAATGGGTGATGATAGTGAATAAAGTCCCTTTTAGCCCAACTTGTTGCATGTCCTCATGCAGCGTGGAATAAGTCATTAGAAGTGAAAAAGGGAAGAGACTTAATGGGGAAATTTTCAAATTATTCATTGCTAGTGGTTGAGGAATTACATGATTAAAATTTAGAAAATATCATACCTCCACTTACACCCAAAATGTTGATGAACTATGCAATAGGAATATGGTTGATGCTGTTGCTAAGAGCATTAGGAATGTCTTGTTGGGATCATATGGAGATTAATACTTCTTGTAGCTTCATTGTCTGTGGATCAAAGAATGTGGGGTGGAGGGATATGAACTGTTTTTGATGAATCATGGAAAAGAGAAATTATGGAAATGTGGAATTGTCGTGCTCTCATATATTTGAAGTCATGCTATTGTAACTACCAATAGAGTCATGAAAAGTGTATAATCTTCACCCACTGCTAAACCCGATGGTACAATTCTAATCATGCAAATAGATATTAATAGATGTCGGGAAAAGACATGAAAATAAGTCATTGGATTCTAGACCAATGATAAATGTCTCTAACCAATGAGAGACAACTCACCATTGATGTCAATGAGTGCCAAGGTATCTGAGTACATCTGGCGAAGTGCAAATGAATGGTGATGTCAAACCACTTACCCAGATCCGGCGATCAAGGGACATTGATGTATTCCCATGATTGTCCCGTGAGAAAAATTGCCATTAAGGCATGCAAGCCCTAGGTACTCAAAATGGACTCTAGTCTATATCCCGGATAAGGTGTTGAGGTCGATGGGGCAAGAGTTATTGAAAGGTGGGCCTTAAGAAACCCCACATCAGTCAGCGTGAGTTTTGGATAAAAGGTGGGTAGGACTATAAATGAAAAGATCTAAGTAGTAACAATGTGTGTAGCGAGGAAATGTAGTTATGTAAAGGGAAGTTTGGATAGTTTATTGACAAGGAAAAATGAAAAAAAAAAAAGGTATCACGACTTCGAGAAATAAGCTTGTGTGAAGTCATTAAGGATAATTAAATGGAAGATGGACTTCAACATAGGGATGAACAATCTTCTTTGAAGGAGAACTAGGGGAAGACATTCATAAGCATAAAAGGTTTATGAGCGGGTTTATGCTTGCAAATGTCATGATGGTTATGATGAGTAACAACTCCTTCAGCAGTCAAAGCTTGTGCTTTTTTCAAAAGTTTTGTGATTTTGAAAATCACTTTTGCAAAATTTGATCTTCTTTGAACTTGTGAAATGTTAGCACTAATCTCTTGAGAAAATGCGGTGAATACATGGTGAAGTGACTTCACAATAATTGTATCATAAAAATATTAAAGCATGATTCCAATGATGTTTATAGGAAATGTGAAAATCCATTTTGCAAATTTTTATTTTTAGAATATTTGATTTGTTTTCAAATTTTTTGTATTGGAAATTGTGCTTGGCCATGCAATTGTACAAGGATCCAAATGTGCTCTTTTGTGCACTCTTGCACTTAAAGAGTTTATGGAACACTTTATCATCATGATCTAAGTATATACCACTACCTATTCGACTACATACAACATGAAGTAAAACCGGAAATAAAACAAGAACTTCTTTATCCATACATTTTTCAATTTTGTAATTTTCCTTTGTATGGTTTTATTTATTTATTTAGTTTTTATTGTTTTTCTTAATAAAACAAATGAAATATTTTTATGGTTTGAGGTTTTAATTTATTTTTGTTTTACATATCAAAGGAAAATGAAAACAATAGAAATGATGCTTGAAAAATGGAAAACAAAGCATCCAAAATTAAAAACACATAACTAACATATCATTGCCAAATCATTAAATTGTTGAAAATATGGCATAAAGAGGGGTGTGGATGGGGTTTGACCCCATAACCTCCACCCATAAAATTGGATCTATTATGCATAGTTCTTATTACCGTGATATTGTAGTCAATTTTTTTTTATTATTATTGTTTTATTGCGGGGTTGCTACAACAAACTTTAGAGACGATTTTCTCACAAATTGCATATTGGATTGAGTTGAAATTTTGTGTGCAGGTTCCTACCAGTCCAGTGCATCCTCACATCGAAAATCAGAGATACCCACATCATGAATTTTGAGAAAACGATAAAATGGTTGAAGGTGACTATGTTGATTTTCTCGAAAATCGTGTACTAGGTTTGGCTGAAATTTTGTGGGAAGGTTCCTATGGTCCAAATATTTCTATTACCAAAAATCAGAGCCATATGATGCACGGATCTCGAGATATCATAGAAATGGATGGAAGTGATGATGTTGATTTTCTCAAAAACCGTGTAATGGATTGAACTGAAATTTATTGGGTTTGTTCGTCATACTATTATTCACTTCCTGTCCAAAAAATCAAGAGAACCTAGTTCTTCATTTGTGAGATATATTCAATTTAATTTTTGCATTTTGTATTTTGTTTATTTTTATTTTTACGTATATATATTTTAAATAAAACTAGAAATTTTATTAGCATTTGAGACAAATCAAATTAAATAAAATTTTTTTAGCAAATGGAGACAAATTAATTTTAAAATTTGAAGACAAAAATTGATTTAGATAGTTTGTTCAGATCTTCAATAATACCAAAACATTCCTCAAAACATCTCATAGCCATTCCTTTGATTTCTACTTTCTAATCTTTCAAATCATGACAAGACGTGGGAAGAGAGCATACTTATTTGAGGGCATACTTATTCGAATAAAAAACAAGAGCTACAAAACAAAAGCATGGTTTTATTCGTTTACACTACCTACTCTATGCTAATTAGATTTAACTATTATTTATGTGTAATTAAACTTCCGGTGGAGCCATTTATGTGATGGTAAAATTATGTTCATTTCATTTTTTAGCATGAAAATAGAAATCTCCAAAAAAGAGCAGATTGAATTGTTGGTGTGATTTCTTGAATAAAGACAAAATGAAATTTATCTAATCTAGTACTTACTTGGAACCATTGCTTGATAATGCTTTCATAGGTGTGTTTTTCCTTACTCGGATCGTATTTGTAGCTTCTCTTTGTCCTCCTTGACCTCCTTCTCGCCTAATTGTTCTTTAGTAAATATGTGCTAGGTTTTAAATTAGGTATGTTGACTCTTTGTTTTCCTCTGTGGAGTGGTAATTAAGCTTGGGGCTACTACCCGGATTTCCTCTTCTTTGGAAGAGGAGATCCCAAATTTTTTCTAGGACCTGAGTGAGTTTTTTCTAAGCTTAAAATCATTGTTAAACCATGTTAAAAAAAATATTCTTACAACACCCAAAATCAAAATGAAAACTTTAAAAACACACTTGCTAAAACATAAATTACTCTTCAGAGTTGCGGAAATTAAAATGTTCTTGATGGTTGGTCGGGAGAACATGAACATTATCCATTCAAGTAGTAGGCGCTATGACCCTAGAACCAACACATGTAGATCACACTTGCAAAAATTAAGCTAATCTTGTGGAAGTGGGGAAATTTGCAAAGGAATTACTTCTACTTAGTTGGTAGGGAGAACATGAGTTTCCTGTCACAAGATTCTATGTCTCATTACCAACATGTCTAGATACTACTGAGGAAATTGAAATTTACACTAACTGCAGGAATTGAAATTTACACCACCCTACATGTCCTTACCCATGTGTCACCTCGGAGTTAGGGCATGTCTAATCACACTTGCATGAAAATAAATTTAAACTATCACACTTTTCGAGTTAAAATTTACACTACCACACATGTCATACCCATATGTCACCCCTCGAGGAGTTAGAACGTATTAATCCACCATGAAAAATAAATTTAAAAGCTACCCTACATGTCCCTTACCCATATGTCACCTCAGATTTAGGATCAAATGTATATTCACTTGCATGAATTGAAATGAAAAAGAAACTAATACCTCGATCCATCGTTTACCATTATGATGCCAAATAGGCTCCACAAAATGTCCTAAAAGCTTGACCTCTATGCATCCAACCAAAGGTGGTATTTGACACACATTTTACTTGTCACCTAAGTAGGTTCTTACCTTCCATCTTCAATGCCAGCCTCCAGAGATGCAACATTTGTAAAGGAACAACAATCATTGAGGGCGACAGATTTACCTCAAAGGAACAACACGACCTGTAAAAGGAACAAAAATCATCCAGTTTCAAATGAACAACAAAGGAACAACAATCGTCCCATTCAAATGGACAACAAAAGGAACAATGATGGTAATGAGGGAGCGGCAGGTTGTTATATTTGAAATTTGAACTAATGTTGAATTAATTGCATTGTAGTATTTTTCCCAACTTATCTAATTTGTCAACCCGGGGGTCGTAAACTGACTAAGCACACACAAAGTATATGCAGAACTGAAGTGAGACTAATCTAATATAACGTTTAATCTACAACTGATTGAATTATTAATCTAACACACGACTTGAGATAGAATCATTAATCTAGTTGTGTAAATGAGATTAATCTAGGAATGAGAATTGCGTGGAAATTAATCTAGAAATGGAGAACCACATGAAGGAAAAGAAGGTAACAAGTGAAGAGTTAAATGGCACAACACCACATGAGATCTCTCACCAATGAAGCGATCTTACATTCAATAATCAAATCAATCTTCATAAAGAATAATGAAAGCATGAAAAAAAACCATGAATCAAATTCAGAATCCCTTTCTCTTTCGGATCCTAATGACTACCATTAGTGACTACTCTAATTCTAATTACATCTTGATTGAATAATCTAATTCCTCTTCTACCTGGATAATCTAATTGAATTCTCATGAGAGAGAGCACTCTCTTTTATACATGTGAGCCTTGAAGATAAGATAACCATCTCATTATTCTCGATCCACTTTTCTCCAACCTATTTCCCATTATTACAAATATAAAATCCCTTTAAATCCTCACACATATCTCTCATATATCTTAGATAAGATATTCCAGCCAAATCTCCATGATATTCTCCTTTGGAATGGCCTTGAATTATCTCCTCAAATATTGAAATGGTAGAGGAAGTATTTGAGAAGTCCTTTTAATTAATCCTTCACATATTCCTACACATTACAAATCTCACACATATTTGGATATATATATGAAAGCTTAATGTTGACTTTCTAACATTTAATCACAAATTCTTTTAAATACTAAAATGAATAAAATGGAGAACAATAGGGTGAAACCCAAGTATACTTATGGAAATGATATGGTGAAAGGTTAATGGGGAGTGATGAAATGTGAAGAATGATGAGATGGAAGGTGGATGAGAATGGGACATTCCCAGAGCTAACACCTCCCTCACGATCCTCCCTCTCTTTCTCTATCTCTTTTCTCACTCTCTCCCCCACAACTTCCTTGCTCTCTCTTCCTCCCTTTGTCACTCCTTCCCTTGCTTACTCTCTCTTTGTCTCCCCTCCTCCCCCTCCATCTCTCTCCCTCCACCCTTTTTTTTTTTTTTTTTTTTTTTTTAAGTTTCTTTTTTAATTTAATAGATAACCATAACATAGATTGGATCAACTTTGAGAAATACACAATCAAAATAGACACATCAATCATCTTGGGAAACCCTCATGGGAAGAAAACCAAAAATTCCTTAATATAGATGGCGAATACAATGCCAAGAGAATAAAACAAACAATATAGAGAGTCCTCTCCCAAGTATCGCCTCTCTCTCTTCCTTCTTCTCCAACTACAACTCCAACTTTAGCTCGATGAACAAGTTGAGTGAGTTAACAAATGAGGTGCTAGCCTCCTTTATTTATACAATCGGCAGGTGCTGAAACGAAGTGTCTTTTCACTAGCGGTAGCTTCTCCTTCACGGGTGTTTTATAACCACTTTAATTAATTCTAGGGCCGACTTCTCATTATGCATATATTAAGGTATAGGGTTTGAATAGTCCATGAGAGATTTGGTCATTTACAATGCTTTCGACATGATCAATCCACAAAGAGGATTTGATCTAATGAATAATTCATCAATAATAAAATAGAATACTCTTTGTAGTTATTATATTTCAACACTCCCCTTAACAAAGAGAAGGGTATTCTACAACAACATCGGTGTTGAGGGGAGACCAGGGGGAAACATCATCAACAACATGTTGGAACACTAACTGGCGTATCATGATCATCATAAGTTTTCTCATCATCATCATCGTTTTAAACATGGATATAGAATAGCATCATCATTCTCAGCCGACATGAGGCATCATCATCTTCTTTAGAATGAGGCTAAAGTAAAATCATCATTTTCATCATGAAAGTACAAGAGCAACATCATCATCATGTCTTCAACAAGAAGTTGAAGGTAGACATCATCATCATCTTCAATAAGAGAGATCCAAATTAGCATCATCATCATATTCATCAAGAAGGCAGAAGTGGCATCATCATCATCATCTTCAATAACAACACAAAGGTTGATACAACATCAACAAAAACAATATCCTGACACAAAGTCTTGAGCATCATCAAAAACAACAACAACACATCCACCAAAGGCTAGAGTATCATCAACATCAACAACAACATAGCACAAGGTTTGGAGCATCATCAACATCAACACTAAATTTTGAGAATCTTGACTTAGAGATGTCATCATCACAACACGAGGTTGTCTACACAATATCATCAGCACGGAGCTGGCATCATAGTATGAGAATAGAAACACAATATCATCAACTTACGGGTATCATAGTATGAGAATAGAAACACAACATCATCAACTTATAGGCTGACATCACAACATGAGGCTAACACACATCATCACAACACGAGCCTAGCACATCATCACAATGAGGGGCCGACACATCATCTAACACAAGGTGGTACATCATCACAATAATTAAGGTGGCATCACAATACTAGGATGGTACATCATCACAACATGGGGCTGGAAACACATCATCTGCTCTGAGGATGGTACATCATCTGTATGGTACAGTACATCATCACAACAGGGTACAGTACATCATCCTTAGCACTAGGTTTGGAACATCATCAGAGAGGCGGCTGTCGACAACAAAGAGGATACCTCATCAAAACACTAGCCTGACACATCATCACAAAACTAGGATGGCACATCATCAACACAAAGTTTGGTATCACAACACTAGGGCACATCATCAACCTAGAACGGCATCACAACACTTGGCTGACACATCATCAGCACAAAGTTGGCATCACAACCTTTCGACTATCACATCATCATGACAAGGTTGGCATCCTGACACTCATTTGTCACACATCTCATCGTAGGTTGGCATCACACCCACTACTCCCCTTTCTGGGGAGGTCCTTCTGAGGAATACCTGAAGCTTATGTTGAAGTGCTCAAACTTTGCATGATATAGGGCTTGGTCAACATCAACAACTTGTTCATATGTGCCAACATGTTTGGATCTTCTAGCTCCTCTCTAACACATGTACTTGAATGAAGTTATCACAGGATATCTATGTTCTTTGACTCATAATGGAATGCATGGTTCTCCATCACCTTTATACAAATTGGTTATCACATATAATCATTGTGGCTTCCATCACCAGATCAAATAGATCACGTCAGCAACATCAAGTCACATGGCTTCTGGCCCGGTGGAACATGCAACAATGTATTCCACTTTCCAGTAGCGATGATGAATTTCTCCCTATGCGCCATGAAGTCATAGCTTTCGGTCCTAGGCTGAAAAAAGGAAACATCACGAGTGCTCTTTTTTATTTTTATTTGTATTTTTATCCTTGGCACTCCCAACTCAATATGAATCGTTGTGACCACTTAGATTGAAGTCATGATCTATAGTATAATAGAGACCAAAATCCAACGTGCCATTAAGATTATCTCATCATATGTTTTTCATATACAAGGTGAACACATATGCAGGTTCACCATATCATGACTCGGAAAAACATATATCTAGCGTGGTATTCATCGGATACATCAACAAACCAATAATTTGTGCAGTACTTGAGTAACATCAACCCAATTAGACAAGGTATGTGCTAGAGACTCAACTTAGTTTCATGGGTGTGTACATGGATTTACATTTCAACATGTCAAACCTCTTCATTTTAGCTGGATACTTCCCTTGGTTAAGAGTCTTCTCATTCTCTGTCAAACTTCAATACCTAAGACATAATGCATCTAGGTCTTCCATCAAACTCTATAGTGAGCTTCTTCCTGCGAGATGATATTTTCTTCATCTTGTTAAGAACACATCATCTACATATAATAATAACATCAGCGGCTCATCATTCATAACGGATGAAGTTGAATCAACTTTACTCTTGGTAAATCCCAAGCTCTTAGGAAAGCGTAAATCAAGCTCTAGGAACTTGTAACCGCATGTACATAGCTTCCTTCAACTTGTAGAGTTGATTCTTTCTATCTTCAATCCTCAAACCAAATTTTCATTGTGTCACCAATCTAGTACCTTTATGTTTGCAACAATCACGTACAAACATGTTCTAGCTCTATAAGCTCTACGCGAACTATCGCCTCACTTCTTGAGGAGTATGTTCTCTCTCTTTTTACTTAATGTTCCTTTGGAATTGGTACTCTACACACTTTGCTCTACTCCTTTGGGAATGGTTTCTCCATTCTCAACACATTGATCTTGAAGTTTATTGGTGACTCCTCCTGCTCCATTATGGCAACAAATTCATATGAGAGTGGCTCAATAAGTGTCTTGAAGGTATCTCTTCTTCTTTCATGGAGGTAGCTCTATATTTCAATGTAGTCATGTCTCCATGACCCAACTAATGTAATGCACCAACTTCCACTCAATATGGGGATTCTCCCCTACATATCATACTATATATGAATCATGGTTGTTCACAGTTTGATAATATTTTATAAATATTGGAACTATTTCTTCAATTACTAGAGTGAGATGTCGTCATAGTCTTATTCCTCTTGTTGGGAGAATCCTCTAGACACACATCATGATTTTATACATCTACGCAGCTTGTGATCTGTATAGATCAATCTTGGAAGTCAATACTAACTTCTCTTCTAGTCTCTGAGGAAGAATCCATATCCTAGTCTTTACGACGGGCTTCCTTCTCGTTGCTAAAGGGAATATTCCTATGAGATTTCATATCTCCTAGAGTTTCTAAAGCTACGATCTAGTCTTCTCACAACATCCGTCTCCAGTCAGAAGTTGTCTCTTCATCTGATCCTTTCTAGATCAATCTTACTCTCTATTTCTTCTGAGTCTAGGGACTTTATCATCTCTTAAATGCTATACCTGGTGTTGAATTCAAGTCTAAATATGAAAGACTAGGTCAATCTTCAAACGAAGAGTTTGCTTCAGATCAAGGTGACTTCATTAATATTTGAACAATTCTCTTGAGTTCTTGTTCTAATGTTCAATCATCTTTGGAGACTTCTACTCATTACAATCAATCTTCATATGGAGATACTCACGAAACTCTCAAAGATAGCTTCTTCTTCATCTTCTTTGGTACATGGTGTATATGGTCATGTACATGGTCTACTTCATATCTCATCTAATATGTTTCCTACATGCCGCAACCTTCACTGCCAAGCTTCCTTAGAGTTATCACCTGTGAGCCGAAACAAGATCAACAAAACAACAAGCAGAATAATACTCTTTGATAATATTAGATAAATGTGCTTACAGAATAATCATCACAGTAGCTCTTTAAGAGCTATCACTTGTGACACAATAAAAGCCATCAAAAGAAGTAAAATCTTTGATATGAAATGAGGTCAAAACTCTTATAGTGTTGTGATGAAACTTGTTCCCTCCATGGCAACCTGGAACTAACACAAGAAATTTCTCCTAGAGGAATGTTAGTTGTATCACAATGATTACATTAAGCATTTATCTCAATACGATCATATCTACCAAAATTATAATTCTTTTCAAGGCTTGCTAATTAGCTTGTAATGGGGTAGTTATCAGCTTGTCATGTGCAACTTGAATCTTATCATCTTAATTAATCAAACCAGGAACACAGGTCTTGTCCTTAAGAATGAGTGTGTTTCTTTTCTTCCAAGTCTCCTTCACTTAAGATGACCAAGTGAGTTTCTTCAACTTGTCCTCTATTACTAGGACAATATGCTTATCTTGTGAAGGTTGGGTTGGGAATAAATTCTATGATCTCCCTCCTCCCTCTCTCTCTCTCCCTCCCTCACTATTGATGATTTTAGGTCCTATCAAGCTTGCCAAGCTAGGTCTTTCTTTGACCACATTTTGTCTCTAAGTTTCAACTGTTATGTAAAGTATATGTTGTTTTAGGACAATAACTTGATCCAACAACTTCTTGCCTTATTTTTATAGTTGTATTTGCAATTTTAGGTTCTATAGCATGTAGTTTTAGTAACCAAAAGTTAGCACATAAATACTAAAATAAGCCACAGCACACCCTAAATATCTTTACATCGAAAATGCTTGGATCTAAAAGACTAACATATGCATTTTTGGCCTACGGGTATTTTTGGTCAACATGACCACGGATAAAACCCCTTAGGAAAACAGGTTTGAATATGTGTCTATGAGGAGATAGATGGTGGAATACAACATGTACAAAATATAAAGGAACCTGATACAATAACAACCAAATCAAAGATGAAACACAAGTCCAAAACCTCGAGGTGCGCCCTAGGAGGTGCACCCACATACAATCTTTCAAATCCATTGAAACTGCTCCAGAAGCAAACTATGAGCTCATATTTTGAAAACCCCTCCACAGGAATAAAACTCCAGTAGATGGCCTCCCTCTAAAACAGATCTCACTTTGCAATGTTGTAGTAGAATTCTCCCTGGCTGATGCCTTCTCTGGAAAGTGCTCCCTCCACAGATGTGAAACCTCATTAGTAAATAAACCATGCTATTAACTGAATGCCTCCCTCCATGAAAGAATGCACCCAAGCTCTATAAATATGATGCAACAATCCTCATCTCAAAGCTCCAAGTCTTCCTCTCTCCAAAATTGAGAAAATGAAGAATGAATTCCTCCTTCACCCTTTGCACCCCTCTTGAACCTCCAAAAGGAAACCTAAGATATCAATGATGGAGATCATCTCATCTCCCATCTAATCAATGGTTGAGATCTACCCAGAAGTATCTAATTCAATAACCCACTTTGGGTTAAGTTTCCTAAGTTCTCTTTATGTCTCTAATTCACCCACAAAATGAATTAATAGTCCTTTTAGGCATAAATGACACAATTTTCACTTTTGATTTAAAAATCCTAAGTCAAAGTGAAATTAGGCCAAGTACAAGGCACAGCAGTGTATGATCCATCCACAAGTGTCAAGGGTGTAGAAACACATGGGAACACTTCCAGTGCAAAACTAAACACTCCCTTTTACTGAGGAAGGTGTTCCTCACTAAGCCCATCTTGTCTAGAGTAGACATGTTCCCCGTAGCAAGGCCTTGAGGCGAGAATATATGCAACTTGGTCATCTATAGATACATGGCCCAGACACCTCTCACAGAACCCATTCTGGAAATGGAAATTAATTTTGATCTCCAATATGCTTGACCGATGTGAAACCTTTGGATTCTTAGGAGTTTTATGCAACTTCGATTATCACGGTGAATGACAGTCGTTATTATCCTGACCAAACCAACCGACATATTATGAATCCAAATGGCCTCTCAAATGGACTAACTGGCCATTATGTACCCTCCCTCGTTCGAGAAATCAATCCAACTCACTTATGCTTACATTTGAGGCAGGAAACAAGTCATGACGAAACCAAAGCAACACCACGAGGTGCTTTTCTGTCGACCAACACATCCTTCCGGTCACGGAGTCTTTGTAGCCAATACGTAAACAAAGCTCCTCTGACATGTTCTAGGCCATATTCAATTGTCCCAGCAATGTATCTCAAGACATGTTTTTCCCCATCCATGTGAACACTCCTTGGCTCAACAATGTATTGGCTGAGTAAGTTCATGGTAAAACATATATATGGTCTGGGTGTTAACCAGTTACATGAAGTGAACGATCCAGCGCCTATAAGCATGGCATCCACCAACCGGCTATCTGACTCTAAGCTTCTTCTGGTTAGTGATCCATAGGTGTAGACATGGGTCTGGAGTCCTCCATATGGAACTTATCAGAAATATATGTTGCATACTTCCCTTGTTTGAGAAATATGTGACCCTCCTCCTTCCATACCTCCATACCCATAAAGTAGTGCATAAATCCAATATCACTAATCTCAGAGCTACGATTAGAGAGTCCCATATTACACTCAACTGAGATCCTCACCTCCAAGCATTGAACAAATCCACATAAAAAATGAGAATGGGTGTGTCCTCACCCCTAATGATGAAATAGGGTTAGGATCAACATCGCTCTTGGCCGGAAACCCATCAGAAGAAAATAGAATATCGATTACATGAATACCAAGCTCAAGGATCTTGCTTGAGACCATATTGTGCCCTTTCTCAAAAGACACACATGAGTCTCCATGTCACTCACCTCAAATCCTTTGAAACATACATCCACACACCTCTCCTCCTGATAAAGCCATTTCAAAATGGGTTGGAGTCTTCACATCCATCTAGTGAATGATCCAACCCATCTTTGCTGCTATGCCAATGATAGTCCTAATGGAAGTGTATCTACTTGGCCCGGTGAGAAAAGTCTTGTCATGTCATTTTCCCTCAATGCGTGAAGCCTTGTGCCACAAAAGCGAGCCTTGTGTTTCTCAATGTTGCGATCTACAGCATACTTAATATTGTACAACCACATGGAAGTCAAAACTAACTTCCCCACTAGCCTCAAAACCACATCCCATACATCATTCGCACAATAGAGTCATACTCTCTACCATGGTGTCTCTCGGACACGATGGTCCACTTCTGCACAATTCTATGGCTCGGTATCCTATTACCTAGTCCACTAGTGCCAAATATGCTCCCCAATATGGTAGAACAGCCTTCTCTCTCCGATCAAAAGCTCTTGGGATCCCATTCTCTCGGCCTCCTTTCAGGGTCTCTTGAAACCATCTATGTCTCCTCTTCCTTGAAGTGGTAAACAAAGAAGTAAGGTCTCTCTGCCCAAGAGTGTCTTCCTCATAACTCATCTCAACACTCTGCGAGATCAGGGAGTGCGTGCTCCCTTTGAAGTTTGTGCCCCATTTGACTGAAATTGCTCTGACTGTGACCTTGAGGCTGTGCATGGTGACCCTATCACCCGATCTTTGCTTGTACATGAAAGTCTGGGATTTTCTCCCTCTGAGATGCAATCAACAAATGCATCATCCTCAGAGTCCAACTCTACGACTCAAGAGATCCTCCTAAAAATCCCTATCCTCCTCCAATTAACATCCTACGCTCACCACCACTCTCCTAAATTGGGAGAAAATCTAGATCTTGATGGGGGATTTGGGAAGCCTCACAGTATCAACTAGAATCCCCTGATGGGTTGTGGGATCTAGCTTTGTCATTTTCTCTGAGGGGACATGAGAAAAAGTCAAGCACCCAAATATCCTCATGTGCTTTCGACATCCTTCACCTCCTACTAGTGGGAGCCTCCTCGGGATTCATCTTTCCCAATATCGTAATGGGGATCACGGTATCGCGGTGAGTATAATGGTATCACATGCCTCTACCCATAAGTACAAAGGCAAACTCGGATCATGCAACATAGATCTGTTTGCCGCGACAATGGCTCAATTCTTCCTCTCGGTAACCTCGTTCTGCTGGAGGTTGTAGTGTACAGTCATCTATCTTCTAATGCCATGTTGGGAAAAAAATTATACAAACTATCTCGAGGAATTACTCTCCCCATTATCGGCCTTAAAGAATTTGATCCTCTTTCACAGGCTAGTTCTCACAAGGCTGAAATTTTTGGAACCATGTAGAGACCTCACTCTTGATCTTTGGGAAATAGATCCAAGTCTTCCTTGAGTAGTCATCAATAAATGTGATAGTACTCACAACCACTCAAGGACCTTCAAGTGATGTGCCCACACACGTTTTTGTGTACTAAATCCAGTATCCCGGTTGACACGAATTGTCACTATTGGGGAGCGATGGTGGTAAACTTACTAAGTTACTGCTTGGATGTAAACATCCACGATGCTCTATGATGATTTATGGCACTCCGGTCACAACCTCTGTCAGCCCTTCGAGAGATCCATGATGTAGGTGGGCCATCTGTGTCTCATAACTCACATGGCTATCTTGTTGTAAACTTCTGCGGCGCCAATGCGCCAAAGTGGTTGAAAAGAAATTTGAACGATTTCCATCCCTCACTCAATCACCTCTCACGAGGCAGTGAAGACCCCCAGGATGAATAGGTACCTGGGTGCTTAGGAGTCACCTCAAGGCCTCTTTCCTGGAGGGTGGAAATTGAAATAAAATTATTCTTTAGCCCATGGACATAAATAACATCCGTGAACGATATAGGTGTGAGATATCTCTTGAAGGTAAGTGTGCCAATCCAACTCGGTGTGTTTCATATCCAAGGAAATCTCTATCCTGACACCAGGTGTCTGAGATGGAGTAAAGTTCATCTTGAGTCTAGTGCCAAACAAGACCCACTGTCAATATACTAGACACTGGGTGTCGTCTTAGTTGAAGTGCAACATATGAGGAAAGGACAATCTCTCTCAAACAAAGTCTGAAAATATGCCTCCTCTGCCGCTATGGTTGTGAACACCTCTTCTTCTTGTTGGTCTTCATCCATCATAGTGCCTAAACTTCTTACAAACAAAGCATAGAATTTTTCTCATATATCTCTTCTTACCACTTCGACCAGCACTTCTCTCTCCTCTACTCCCCTATGGTGGACCCCCAAACTTACGGTTCATAGGCCCCAGGCCGACCATTATTTCCCTTTTTCCTAAGAGAAAGATCCTCCTCACCACGACCAAGATGTTGTTGCTTACATTACACCTATCCGAAGCCTTGGCTTACAAAGCCTAATCTCCTTCTGGACGAAATCATCCCACATCGTCTCTCATGTGGGCATGACATCCCTGGAAACAATTCCTTGTACAAATGGACCCCATGGTTTTTTGAAGCTATTCATAGCTTTCCTCACCAGATTTAGGGTTCATAATCTCTCTTTGACGACTTCTAGCTCCTCTCTAATCTGAGTGTAGGGACTAAGGAATGAATTTACCGACTCATCCTTGAGCGTAGATGCCCCTCAGTTGATCATGAAGAACTATAATTCGGTTCTCATTTAGATCTCCTTCGGCTTACAAAGAGATGCCCACATCTCAAATGCAAGTCCTCCCTTCAAATGGGGTGATACTTGGTCATGGCTGCATCTTTCGTGGTCCTCTTTACCTTTTTTTGTTTTCCTCAACTACGCCCGCAAGGCAGGCGATTGATAGGAAATAAGGTAGAACAAGCTGCCTACGACTATGTACATAGATCGAGGTCCTCTAGAATATCCTCACCTTTAGCATTGACCAATTGCTAGCCCTTTATCATTTCCCTCTTCGCGTTGATATCTTTGACATGCCTACAAAGCGCATAGTGCTAAATGACCAAGAGGAAAACCTTTGTCTCACTCCTATGAACACAGGTGTGAAAAGATACAAGTGTAATTTAACCTCACTCCTAACAAAATAGGTGCGAAAAGAGGTCAAGTCAAATCAACCCACTCCTACTGCGTAGGTGTCAAAATGTATTTTAAACACAGTGAAATCAGCCATAGATTCTTAAGCCAAGAAACAAAAGAAATTAATCCAATGGCTCATTCACATAGTGCACAAAGATTTATATGAGCCCTCAACCGGGGAAAAACTTTCAACTCTTCATTGTATTGATTTAACCATTCACCATACAATATATATAAAATGTTCTTATGTATGTTCCATTAGATACCAAAACCCTTATCCCTTAATATGGGATTAATTGAGAAAACCGCTAAAAATAGCGAGTATCAAGGTAGAAAAACTAGCCCCCAAAATTAGGACTACCCCGAACCTTGTCGATGGACACCCAGGTTCACGATGTTGTGCATAGCCAACCCGAGGGAGCATAACTTCCCCCTTGGGACCCCCTAGAGCGCCGACACACATGACACAAGAGCACTACTAGAGGGATCAAATTCAGGATGTAGTTGTTAAGGACCGTTTTTACACACACACACATGTAAAGAATATAACACATACCCAACATTCACCTACTTGATGACAACTTTTGCATCTAGGGGTCCAGGGGGATTATATAGTCAACAATTCGGTAAGTACCCATTGTTTACTTTACACCAGGAGAATGTTTCTCTTCTCACGGACTTTTCCAATGAATTTGCAACATTCTTCAAAGTGTCAACCTTTTCGATAACACCTTCTTTTCCTCAACCATGTCTCCTAACAGAGTTGTCTTGAATATCAATATGCTGTCTTTGAATGATAAGATGGGTTCTTTGCAGAATATTTCACTCTGAATGTCACAATCTAATCTCAACTTGTTGGCCTGGCAATGCATGAATACAATCTTTGTAACCATCTTGCTTCCTTGGCGGTGAAGCGCCATGTATTGACTTCTATAGTTGAGAGTGCCACTGCGACCTATCTTTTGCTCATCCAATTGATTCTCCTCCAAATAGGTTAACCACATACCCACTTGTATATCTTCTGATCAGGATCTCAACCCGGTGTCATCCAACAAAATCCATGTATGTCCACCACTCTGTCCAATCTGAGGTCTTCATGGTAGCTTCGATCCATACATAGGTGGTGCCACACCAAAGATACCTGAGACCCTCTTTACTATTGTCCAATGCTCCTTCCACGGTTTTGACATATACATGCTCAAAAAATCCCATTGCATCATGCAATGCACGGTCCTAATTACAAACCATTGCATACATCGCAAACTTCCAAAGCGCACTAGCATATGGACATGAGACATGTCCTCTTCTTCTAACCACGTGTCTTGGGACTAGCGATGCTATGAATAACTTTACACCTATGGAATAGGAACCTTGACCGGTTTACTTCCATGCATATTAAACCTATGCAATGCTCGTCTCAACATAATTTCTCTGATTCAACCAAAGTTTCCTATTTGAATGATCTCTTTTAATCTCGGGCTGGAATGAAGTTAGGACAGAGATCCTTCATGTCAAATTTGGAGGATGGATTTGTGATTTCACCTCCTTGATAACATCCATGTTATTTCCTACCCGACAACATGTCATCAACATACAACACTTATGTAAGCGAATTGATTACCAACACCTTGGGTCTGAATTGATCAGCCACGCTTACAATCCCAATCCAAGGTTATGTGTCAAACTTTTGGTACCACATCCCTGGCGATTTGAAAGCCCGGTGTATAGTGTCTTGTTTGGCTTGCATACCAACTCTTTCTTTTCCTTTCACTACAAAGCCTTCTGGATTTTTCATGTAGATTTCTTCTTCCAGCGCCCCATGTAGGAATGTTGTCTTCATCCCTTGTTCCACTTCAAGATCAAAATAAAAAACAATAGATAAAATAAATCTAATAGGGTTAGCTTAGCAACATGAGAAAAAATCTCACAAAGTCAATTCCCTCTACCTAGGAATAACCTTTTTCTACTAACCGAGATTTGTATTTTCTCCATATGCATTAAATTCTTCTTAAACAACCATTTGCTACCAACATATTTTCTTCCGGTTGGCGGCTCAACTACTATCCCATGCCTCATTCTTATCAAGGCATCCATTTCTTCAAACATGGCCTTCTTCGAGGAGTTTACTATCCTTTGAATTCAATGCTTACCACGAAAGCCGGTTTGGGATCATCATCGGTAATATATAAAGAAAAAATGGAACAACAATCGAATTGGATATACCTTTCTAGTTGCCTTTTATCTCCTCATTGATCTCCTCAATCTTTGGGGTATGAGGTTCTTCTTCTTCTTCTTCCTCTTCTTGGATGATTCGGATTTTTGTCGGTAACTCAAACTCTATTTTCTCGGGTTTGTCTTGCGTTGGTGGGAATTCTGTTTGGACACATCTTTTACCTCTCACGAAACAACATCTTTGTTGTAAACAGTCTTCTTGGTTCCTAGGTTCCAAATCTTATAACCTTTCACACCATATTTGTAACCAATAAAGATACACTTTTAGCCTTTTGTCAGTTTACTACTATTTTCCTTTGGAACATGTACATAAGCATCACAACCAAACACTCTAAGATGTTGAATGGGGTTTCTTTCCATACCATACCTTGTGTGGAGTTTGTTAATGTTTATGCCATTATTATAGTTCTTTGCATTTCAATGAATAAGAGCATCATCTGAACAAGATCACTGAGAAAAATGCACACATTCTCAGAGACACAACATTTATCTAGGGAAACCCTCTAAGGGAAGAAAATCCAACAAAAACCATATCTTAAATTGCTAATACAATGTTCAGAGATAACTCAAACCAATGGATAGTCCTCTCCAAGAGATGTGTGCCACTCTTCTTTTCCTCTCTCCAGCGGTAATTGCAGCTTGCCTCATAAGAGAATGAACAAGTGATTTGTGTGATAAAGTGAGGTGCTAGCCTCTTGTTTATACAAGACTGGAATGTGTTAAAGGTCACAACTGGCAGGGCTACCCTCTCACTCTGGGTGGGTAAACCCACCTTTAATTTAATTTTGGGTCTCAATAATGAATTTATTTTCTAGGGGAAGAAAACCCAACAAAAACTTCCTTATCATAAATTGCTAATACAATGTTCAAGAGATAACTCAAACCAATACAGATAGTCCTCTCCAAGAGATGTGCCACTCTTCTTTTCCTCTCTCCAACTGGTAATTGCAGCTTGCCTCATAAGAGAATGAACAAGTGATTTGTGTGATAAAGTGAGGCGCTACCTTCCCTATATATACAAGACTGACACGTGTGAAAGGGTTTCACTGGTAGGGCCAACCTCTCACTCTGGGTGGGTAAACCCACCTTTAATTTAATTTTGGGTCTCAATAATAATTGTTGGGGCCGACTTCTTATTCTTCCTATTACAATTGTCTGATGACTAATCCGCAGAAGGGGATTTGGTCCTAATACAATTACCAACATGATTAATCCACAATGGGGATTAATCCAATGAATAAAATAACAATAATAATAAGAATACTCTTTCCAGTTACATTATTTCAACACTCCCCCTTAACAAGAAGAGTCTTCTTCAATAACATCAGGCGAGAGAGGTCTTCATCATCAGTGGCATCAGAAGGACATTATCGTCAATATCATCTTGAAACATTTTCTAGCATATTTACGAGTCATCAGAAGTTTTCTTCATTGACAGCATCATCATTCTCGAAAGAATGCCATCATCATCTGCATCAAAATGTATCAGTAAAAATGATACCTCTGTTGGATCATGTTGTCATTGATGCCAATGGTTTGATTGATTGATGTCATTGATTGATGTCAAAGGATTGATTGATTTATGATTTATGTAATATAATATGTATTGTCCTTGATGAGAATGCATAGATGAAGATGGATCAATGAGTTGTCATTGATACATGATGAAGATGGATCGATGTGGTTCCATTGGTA
>SNQJ01S0119030.1:9396-27430 GCA_010110895.2 Picea sitchensis
TATCTTGAGCGTCCAACAGTTATTTGGCAATAGGAGGAGGAGGCTTTGGTGAAAGCTTAATAAAATTTGATAATCTGAAGAAAGCTAAATAACTCAACCTTGGGCTTAAGTCTCTAAAAACTTCCGTCGGGTTTAATAACTAAGAGTGAGTCATTTTCATAACCTTCGCGCTTAAAATCTTCAAATCTTCTTAAATGTGTTGATGATAATGATATATTGATGGTGATCTCATAATTGTGATGATGTGTTGATGTTCATGCTGCAATCCTTGTATCCTGCACACATAAACGATAAACATGGTTAGCTTGCTTGTTGTACTTTAGACATTCTTTATTTGTAAACCTTGCATCAAGTACTTTGTGGATATCTCATTTGTAAATAGATATATTGTAATTCTTTTGTAATTTTGTAAACAACTTGTAATTTATTTGTAACGAACAACCCTAACATCTAGTTGACCCCATTGCCCAACCTTAGGCACTAGTCTTAGTTGACCTAGGGAAAGGTTTTGTTTTACATACTAACCTTTGCATCTTGCATTGCTGCTTGTGCATCTTAGGATTAGAATCCCCCAAACCTTGTAAATAATTAAAACTAACTCCTAGAACTTAACTCTAAAATTAATCTAGAAACTAGGGACTACCCCCCTTGGCTTTCCTAGGAGTGAGCATAGACGGAAGAGTTTCCGGTCAAAGTGACAGCATGGGTTGTGAACCTAGGCATTGTGCCTCCAAGGACACACTAAGTGAGCCGGACTTAGCTCACGTTTGCAAGTGTGTATAAGGACGACAACACGCATGTTTGTCCCTCATTGCTTCATTTTATTTTAATTCTTTACTCTATCATATTATAGTCAATTTTGACTTGTTCTCCCATAATGTTTTCATTTATTACTTAACATTTAACTTTTCTTCCTTAACCCTATCAATTTTCTTGATGGCATTCTCTTTTCAACATAATTCAATCAAAGTTGTTTTTCCCCTAATGATGGATGGAGTGTCCACTTGAAACGTTGGGAACATTTCAAAGAGACATGGGTTATCCAGAAAAATTCTACCCTATGAAGAACATATCCAAACTTTGTTGTATCAGTGATGACATCACCACAACCTGCAACCTGTATGGTTGAATTATCACCAATAACCACTTTCTATACACTATCACATTGTCTTTAATTAAAGAGGTGTTCATGTTTGGTCTTGTTTCAGGTAGCTCAAAGATTAGCACTTCACTCTTGCTAAGGAGAAGAGGACCAAAATGAAAACTATACTGCCAAATGTGCACTATGAGAAGATCCAACATTCTCATAAAAAAGGTCTTTATTGCCTATTGTATATATTGTAAGCTCTTCAAATTTTATGAAGACAACCAAGGCAAGACTTGAAGGGATGGCCCTCCTTATGAAAGTAGCCACAAATGAATTTTTTCTTCTTGGAGGATTTTGAGTATTCCCCTTTACCCTAGTGGGACTTAGATTTAAGAGGGATTGAGACAACCTTTGGATGGACTTGATCTCGGGTGTGTAACTCACCCATATTCCTCAAAAGAACTTGATGCTGAATGAGATTAGAGAAAACCTCCTCAAGAGTAGGTGTTATAGGATCCTTGGAGAATAAAGGAACGTTGTAGAATATAAGAGCAAAAGATTTGAATGTTGGAGAGAGATTATTTAGAACATTAGTTTCAAGTTTTGGATCTGATTTACCTTTTCCTCCTACTTGAATAATGTCATCATTCAAGTTTTTAACCTTGCAATATACTCCTTGACCGTGTTGAAGTCACCCATTCTGAGGTTGGAGAGTTCAATTTCAAGTCGGTTGGCCTAAGGAGTATTCACTATTCTAGGGAGAGTTTTGAAGGTATCTAGATTTCCTTCGCACCTTTGTTATCCTTGGTATGGTTAATGAGGCTAGGTTCAACATAAATAGTGATCAACGCAAGAGCTTCATGCTTCTTCAAACTTATGAGGTGATAACTATCATCATCTTTAGTTAGAAGTGGCATTGCCAAGTACATCCTTGGACCTTTGCTTCAAAGTAGGGTAGTCGCTTGATCCACCCAAGAATGATAGTTGGCCCCATTCAAACTGGAAATTACGAAACAACCACTTTGAATACATAGACTCAACAACAATAAGATGAAGGCTCCTTATGGAATGAAGACTTCAGAAATTCACCTTCATAGATCCAAATTCCAAATGGTACAAAACCCTAGGTAACCCTAGGAATGAATGTGTTAGTGTAAAATAATGGTGAAAAGTGAAAACACCTTAGAAGGAAGGCACAACCCTAGATTAGGTTGATATCTCTATAACCCCTAAAGAAACCCTAGAAGAGATGATCCAAGAAACCCTAGTTGTGCACTATAATAAAGGTACCACTAGCCAATAGTTTATGGATGGGCCAAAAGAATTGAGAAAGGTTCACAACTTTCTTGATATCATGTTGAGAACCACAAATGAATACATGGAATTGAATGGAACCAAAACAAACCTGTATTCTGCAGTAACTCAATCACATGTGTGCTAGAGGGAGATAATTCACTAGTGCACGAGAGAGAGAGAGAGAGAGAGAGAGAGAGATTTTCCCAAGTACAAGTGCACTACACAAGAAATGCACAAGTACACATGAAATAGGTGCCCTTAGGCATAAAACACTTTATAAGAGAGATAAAAAAGATCACAATATGAGATAATGCAAATGAGAGCTTGTGTTGTGTATTTGTTCACAACTCAAGTGAAACATCCCTTCAAGAGGGGGTTATAGGTCCACAAAGGAAGGGAACACACCCCAAGAGGCTTATTGAGCCTACATATCAAGTTTGATTAGGTTGGCCTTAACCATACATAATCATATTGTTACCCTCCCTCAACCTAGGGGTAACTAGAGGAGATCATGTCTCATGGCCCACAATGAAGACAGTGATCCGTTGATAACCGATCAAGCACGTGTCCACCATAGGTCCAACATCCCCTCAGTTGCCTCTTCTACTTTGGATCAGCCAAGCTCATCACATCAGTCCAACTCAGTGTATAGGAGATGGTAATAGCGCTCCTACATGAGGTATGTTAGTCCTTATTTCATACAAAGTGTTGTGCTTAATATACCTACAGCATGTGGATGGGGATCATTGGTTGAAGGATTGGAGAATGGATCATAAGCTCAAGAAGTTATGTTTGTTTCCTTATTTCACATTTGGGTGTGTGTTATATTCTTTGCATGTGTGTGTGTGTGGAGTCGTCCCGGTCTGACAACCGCGTCTGGCGATCCCTTCACCTAGATCTCTGTCGTGTACGTCGGGCACTTTCCTAGGGTCCCGAGTGAGTATACCCCAGTTCTCATGCTTGATTGACCTTAAAATTTTGAAGCGGTTTTATAATACAGCTGATTTGTAGGGTAATCCGGATTAAAGAGGATTAGAGTTTTAGTATCCTACGGAATACCCTAAAAACATTGTATATATTGTATGGCCGAATGGTGAGAAATTCATTATAAGAAAATAAGAAAGGTTTTTCCGATTGAGGTTTTCCGGTAAAAATCTCACAGTGTACTTTCATGTATGAGCCATTGATTAATTTCTGTATTGCTTGAGAATCTATGTGCATTGCTTTGCCAGCGGGGTTTAAAACTTACATGTGGTATCCGAATGTTTTGGCTTGGAGGTCGCTGTTCTTGAGAGTTTAGCTTCAGGTCTTGATAGATCAAGTTTATCTTAGATCTGTGATAAACCTAGGTTCCGATTAGGAGCTTCTGCAGTGGATATTCGAGTAAAGTAAGAGGAATTGTGAGCTCATCTAGAATCGAGAGATAGAAGTTCAATGGTAAAAACTTTGAGCTATGGGCTCAAGATGGAACCTTCTTGTGAACCAAAGAACAATGGATTCTTTGTGGATCGTGGTACAGCCTCTTGTACACATCCTACAGGTACACAAACTACTAGTACACCAATTCTTGGTATGTCGAAGGGAAGATTGGGACAAGTTGGATGGAAGAGCAAGGAGTACCATTAGACTCTGCCTGGCAGAGATTGATTGTTGTTGAATGTCTCGGAGAATCTACGACCAAGGAACTATGGGATAAGTTAGAGAATTTGTATCAATCAAAGTCCCACTGGTAAACAAGTTGTTTCTTGAAGTACCATCTTAGGATGGAAGATGGAGATGCATTGAGAACATCTAAATGCCTTTAATACTACGGTAAGTCAACTTGGATGCATTAATATTACGATTGTAGAAGTAGATAAGTGTATTACTACTTTGTTATGTTCTTTACTTGAGACTCTTGGGATAATCTGGTTGTAGCAATAGGTAGAACACCCTTAATCTACATTGAAGTATGAGGGATGTAGTTGCATCCTTGTTATCACGAAGAGATGGGCCGAAAAAGCATGGATGGTCACAACACGGATGCTTTATTTGTAAGAGGCGTGCAAGGCCAGAGGAACCATGGTAAGCCTTAGGGATGGAGATCTAAATCCTGCGAGGTAGATCACAAGTCCCCGGAAAATCTTTGAGAAATGTTGGAAGTGTGGTAAAAGCGGGCATTATAAGAAAAGATTACCAAGTCTAAGAAGGTTGAAAACCAAAGGGATCTAATAGTAACTCTTCCACGGTGAAACCTCCATTGAGAGAAGGAGGTGATGTTTACCTAGCATCTACAAGTACACATCACGGACCATGGTGTATGGTTGACCGACTTCAGTGCATCATACCATATGACTCCTCCACCGGTGGTTCTCTGAATATGAAAAATATGATGGTGGTGATGTTCCTAGAGGAGATGACTCGGCGACAAAAATCTTGGGACGTGGAAGGGTTAGATTCTTTGCTAAGCGATGGGAAGATTAGAACTCTTCTTGGGGTTCTGTACATTCCAAAAATTTCCAGGAGCCTTATATATGTAAGCAAGTTGGGTGTTGTAGGAGTGAGAACTATATTTGAAGGACACTTGCAAGATAGTGCAGGAGCAATGGTATTGATAAAGAGTTTTTTGTGGAACTCTGTACAAGTTGATAGGAAGAGCATATACTAATGGGTGTAACGGTTTTTGTCCTTGGCGGAAAATGAAGAAGGAGACAAGACCAATCTGTCGAAAAGAAGACCATGTTGTGGAAACAAAGACTGGGGCATATTGAAAAGGAGCCTTGAACATTACGGTAAAGGTATGATTGAAGGTATGTCTAGTACACTCACAGTTTTGATTTTCTATGAAAATTGCATATATAGTAAAAAAAAAATCGAGTAAGATTCCCATCTGGTGCTACATGAGCAAAAGGGATCTTAGAGTTGATACTATGTGATGTGTTTGGACCTGCATTCTGTTCCATCGCTAAGTAATCTGTGTATTATGTTTCATTCATAGATGATTTTTTCAAGGAACACATGGATTGTATTTTCTTAGAAAGAAATCACGAGGTATTTGATAAATTTAAAGGGTTTAAAAGGCTACGGTAGAAAAATCCCGGTGAGAAAGAAAATAAGGTATTGAGAAACGGAGATAATGGTGGAAAAATTCTCTTGGGAAATGGAGTGAAGAATTACATGGAAAGTAATGGTATAGCAAGGCAAAGACTACTCCATACACTCCTCGGCGAGAATGGAGTTCGCGAGAAAGATGAAGCAGGACATTGATGGAAAAACAGAACGTACTTTCAGTGATTGTCCGGAGTTAGGACAAAAATTTTTGGCTGACGTGGAGGTACCATCATGTTACTTGGTCCATCGATCACCTTCATCGGCGTTGGATGATACAACTCCACCACGAGGTATGGTCCCGGAAAGAAAGCCAGATCTCTTCAACATCTTAGAGTGTTTGGTTGTGATGCTTATGTGTACATGTTCCAAGGGAAAATAGGAGTAAAATTTGGATAATAAAATTTGAAAAGTGTATCTTTATTGGTTATAAAGATGGTGTGAAAGGTTATAAACTTTGAACCCGAAACCAAAGAAAATTGTTCTGATTGAGATGTTGTTTTGAGGAAGAGAGGTAAAGATGTGTCCAAACGGGAATTCCCACCAACACAAGACAAAACTGAGAAAATAGAGCTTGAGTTGGATGGATGATGCAAAATCTGAATCATCACGAAGAAGAGAGGAGCTGACGAGAGAAGAAAAGAACCTCATACCCGATTATTTAGGGAGATCGATGAGAAGGCAGAAGGCAGCTTGAGAAAGGTATAGTCCAATTGATTTTTCGTTCCAATTTTGCTTTATCTATTCGTGATGATCCCAGTATCGACTTGATGAATTAGGAGGATAGTAAACTCGGAAAGAAGGCCATAGTTGAAGAAATGGATACCTTGGATAAGAATGAGGCATGGAGTATAGTTGAGCTTCAATTTGGAAGAAAATCGGTTGGTATAAAATGGTTGTTCAAGAAGAGTTTAATCACCCGGAAGGTAAAGTGGAGAAATACAAAGCTTCGGTTAGTAGCAAGGTTATTCCAATTGGGGAATTGACTTTGGTGAGATTTTTTCTCCACATTTGCTAGAAGTTAACTTCTATTAGATTTCTTTTATCTATTCTTTGCTTGCTTTTGATCTTGAAGTGGAACAAATGGATGTGAAGACAACATTCCTACATGGGGATACGGAAGAAGAAATCTGTAGGCGACCAAGGCTTTGTAGTGAAGGAAAGAAAGAGCTGGTCATGTAAGCTAAAGAGATCACTATATGGTGCGAGCAATCACCTAGGATGTGGTACAAGTTTGAAAACTTGCCACATCCTTGGATTGGGATTTGTAGAAGCGGGGGCTGATCTTGTGTATATTCAAGCGGGGTTAGTAATCACTTCATTTATGTAGTGTTGTATATTGATAACTTATGTTGTTGGTAGGAAATAACATGGATGTTATCAAGGAAGTGAAATCAGCGACTATCCTCAAATTTGACATGGGATCGGTCTTTGCTAACTTCATTACGGGAATGGAGATTAAAAGAGATCGTGCAAACGAGAACTTCTGGTTGAATCAAAGAAAATATCATTGAAAGCAGCTATTCACCCGAGAGGTTTAATATGCATGGAAGTAAACGGTCAAGGTTCCTATTCCTATAGGTGTAAAGTTATCTGCGGTCCGGTGTCCCAAGACACAGGGGGAAGAAGAGGACATGTCCCATGTTCCATATGCTAGATGCGGTTAGCGGTTTGATGTATGCAATGGTTTTGTACTAGACGGTTTACATCACGGTGGAAGTTTTGGGTAGGTATATGTCAAAACGAGGGGAGGAGCATTGGACCTTGATGAAGCGAAGGGTCTTGAGTATCTTCATGGCACCAATTATGGATTGCTACAAGGAAGAGCCGGGATTGGGCCAATTAATTGGACATACTGTAGCTTTGTTGATCTGGGCCCAGGGCACAGAATTTGGATCTAAAAAGATCTACAAGTGGGTATGTGTTTAACCTATTTGGAGCAATCAGTTGGATGAGCAAAAGGCAGTACGTAGTGGCACTCTCAACTTCTGGCTTGAATACATGGCGACCACTCATGCGAGAAACAAAGGAAGCGATTATGGTTACAAGGTTGTGTTAGATATTGGGTTGGTACAATGGCGGTGAGATGAAGCGTGGCCCGGTCGGGAGTGCAATATTCACGGCAAAGAACCCGGCTTATCATTGAGGATAAAGCATATTGATGTTGTTATCACTTTGTGAAAAGACATGGTTGAGGAAAAAGGTGTTGCTGGAAAAGGCTGACAATTTGAAGAATACTGGAATTCGTGACAAAGTCACGGAAACCTGAGAAAATTCTCTTGGTGTAGAGTAACAATGGGCATTGCTGCCACGGATTTGATGACTATATAATCCCTTGGACCTCTGGATGCAAAGAAACAACAAGTGGGAGAATGTTGGGTGTGTGTTATATTCTTTGCATGTGTGTATTATTATTAGTGCGTCGGAATCACGACAGCGATGCGGCGGTCCCTTCACTAGAGCTTCTGCTTGAGTGTCGCATGCGGGCAGCTTTCTTAGGGGGTTCGAAGGTATTACTGTCTGTGGCCTTAAAATTTTTTTTTGGGGTTTTACACTATTTTAGCCAGTTTGCTATTTTTAGGCGATTTGTAAATTAATCCCGGATTGAGGGAGTAGGGTTTTGTGGTATACTGGAATACCTAAAACATTGTATATTGTATGGCGAATGGTGAAAGTCGATATAGTGAAATATAAGAAAGGTTTTTCGGTTGAGGGTTTAGGTATAAAATCTCTGTGTACTTTCTGTATGAGCCATTGATTAATTTACGTATTGCTTGAGAATCTATAGCCATTTCTTTACTTCACTTAGGTTTAAAAACTTACACATCACCTTTGTGGCCAGCATTTGTGCCCTAGTCTCATATTGTCACAAGGAAAAGGGGTACCTCTTGGGGGGCCTTCACAAGGGGTAATGCATTTTCTACATACCCAACACAAGTTGCGAAGCGAGCGTCTAGAAGTTTACGGGAAATGGGGGCGTCCTGGCGACCCTCCAAAAATGGAAGCGTTGAGAGAAATGTGTGTGTGTGTATATATATATATATATAGTTTTTTAAATAGCACATTATCTTACAAAAAAAAGAATGATACACATAAATGACATTTTAGAAGGGAAACCATGTCTATATTAACATGAAAAGGACATGTGGCACACGGTTATAGGAGTAATGCCTTGAGGACCCTTGGATACAACCATGGAATAGAAGCATTGGACTACCCTTATTGTTGAGAGTGCATAACATATATATTGTTTTTAAATAACACATTCAAAAGAATGATACACATAAATGACATTTTAGAAGGAAAACCATGTCTATATTAACATGAAAGGACATGTGGCACATAGGTAATGCCTTGCATGAGGACACTTGGATACAACCATGGAATAGGGGCATTGGACTAACATCTTGTTAGAGAGTGCACCATCCTAGAGGAGAGGAATTAAACCATAGGAGAATCCTTCCTCGAGAGAGTTTCATCACGGGGGTTGGATAAACTCTAGTATGACACTTGCACATCCTTCTATTGTAGAGACAATGTTATCAAAACCCGGATGGTCAACCCAAAAATGTCGGTGGACGCCGAGGTGTTCGACGACAGAGGTATTCCAACAGAGGAGGAATAAATTCAGTAACCACTCACATAAGATCAAAGATCAACTTACCGTGTTTTCCGCGTGGTAAAACCCCTACCAGGGAAACATCCACGATTCCAGCCAACGCGGCCACTTGGGTAGTTTATTAATGCACAAAAGAAAAAAGATTGCAGAGAGAGATTTTACAAGAGAATTCCTCACAAAGGATCATTGGTAAATGACCCTCCATACTCTTTAAATAGAGATCATGGACCAATGGTGTTAAGCCAATCCTTGGCCAGATTAAGGTCGAGAGAGTATGAGCGTCCAGGATCACTCTATATGGGAACATATAAGTGACCATCGGATTACTAACTACAAATGCATACTAATGCATACTAAAAAGACACACACTTTTCCCTACTGACATATTAGACCAAGTAGATCTTAACTAACTCCTAAGTGTCTAAATATCCTAACATCCCCTTAAGAACAACTTGGGATAGGATTGAAGGTTACAATAATGACACAATAGGAGAAGGAAAGGAGGCATTAGAGCCTATCATAATGTGACAACTTCACGAACTCCTAACATAGATCGAAGTTTGGAAAACTTCCGTATACATCAAGACTTTGTGAAAATATACGCAACTTGATCTTACGTAGGGCAAAAGAGCACTTTAATAACCCAATCATAAATGAGCTTTCAGATGAAGTGCATACGTAGCTTCCGATGTGTTTGCTTCTGGCCCGATGTTGAGCTGGGTCTTTATGATGGCACTTTGGTTGTCACACCAAAGTCGGTGGGATCTTTAGTGCTGGAATCCAGACTCACGAGAAGGATGCAGCCGAGCCCGCGGTAGCTTCACGACTTACATTTCATTGCTTTCGGTGCACAACCCTGTTGAAGGATGCAATAGCACATTGTTTCTTACAAGCCCAAAGAGTGTGGATCTGAATAGGTGAAAACATAACACGCACCAATGGACTTGATCATAGGGGTGTCGATGATCGAATCGGTCAGAAACCAATGATGAGTTCCCCGAGCGTAATGTATCCCAAAGCTGGCGAGCGATTACCACGAACATGGCGGTATCCTTTTAGGCTGCTTTCCAGTAAACTTAGTAGGTGTTTTCGTATGTCGAGACAGCAAGACCAACGACAAAGGAAAGATCCGGGCCGAGATTATGAGTCAGAAGTATAAGGGCTACCAACTAGCCCGGCCCGATCTGGTGGCATCAACGGAGGAAATTACAAGTGGCGAGAAAGCATTGGTGGAAGGGAGAAGGGGTTGGTTTACAATCGTCCATGTGAAGCGACGAAGAAGGTCACAAACATGTAGGCTGGGAAGAAAAATTCCTTCATTGGTTTACGCAAACTTGGAGGCCAAGGGAAATGAATTCACAAAAAAGCCTAAGTCTGTCATTTCAGAATTTTTTTTCTTAAAGTGGTTTCACATGGTTTAAAGTTTTTGAGTCACTACCGATGGGATGAGTCATCAACATTAAGGGACAAGGATGATGAGATGGCTTCCTACTTTCTTGGTATAGACATTAGGATTGAATAGCATCCTAGAGAATCCAGTGGCAATAAGAGAAAGCTATCCATTTGGCATACCAAGCCTTTCGGGGCTTGCCCGGGAACTCATAAAGAGATTTCTTGAGGCTGACAAACAAGGCTAAGGAAGTCGTGGACCTTAACCGGAGGTTGTTCCATGTAAGATTTCTTCTTTCAAATCGCGTACAAGAAGGTGTATTTAATATCCATCGATGGACCTCCCATTTATGTGGCTGACGGGGAGCAAGAACAAAGTAGGATGGAATTCATTTTAGCTCTGAGGGCAGGTTTCATTATAGTCGAATATGCCTTCTTGGGAAAATCCTTTGGCAATAATCCGGGCAAGTAACGATGGTGCTTGCGTTGGTATACCCATTTGCATCTAACAAGTTTTCTTCCTTTTGGAAGGGTACAAGATCCCAAGTATCGTTTTCTGGTAAAACGATACTCCTCATTCGATATCTTTGTATCCCAATGCGGATGACTGAAGCTTACACCAAATGTCTACGGATCATGAGTTTACGAAACTTGAGCCAAAAGAGAAAAAGCTCGTTGGAATTGTGAACATGTACAATGCTAATCTAAAGGATCACCAACAAGATCACCATTTGCTTCGTGTTGAGCGGACCCATCTAGGAAGCGGTGGAGGCCGAAGTTGCTTGTTCGGTTCAAGAGGAATCTTACGGAGGTGTCGTGAGAGATTGGATTTTCATCCTCCAACTGTCATCATCGAAGAGAAGAATCAGAATAGAAGCGAGAGAAGGCACAAGCTGCCAAAGATGGCTCAGTCGAAGAAGGCACACGGTCCAATTAGGCTGTGAGGCCAAGAGATTTTCATCAAATTTAACATCTCTTCTAAGAATAATTTCATTACAGTAATGGTGAAGAAGTCTATAACCTTTGACATCTTTAGAATAACCAACAAATATGCACTTCTCACTTTTGAGAACGCAATGCTTTTAGTTTCTCATAAGGAATGTGAAGACCCATGCTATCTTGCCAAATGCAGGTGACTTACATCTGGTTTTAATTTTAGTCCAAGCTTCTTAGGTGTTATATTTTTGGAAACCTTTGTGGGAGTCACGATTATTTATGTAATTTTCTGATTATTATACGCCCAATCTTGTAGACTTAATCCCTTAGATTGGATCATACAATTAGCCATTTCTTTTAATGTGTTTTTTTTTTTTTTTTTTTTTTTTTTTTTTTTTGGTGTATATGGAGCGATGTGTTGCATTTGGATGCCTTGTGGTCGCATTAACTTGTAAAATTATTGTTCACATATTAAAAGCCTCCATTATACGTTCTTAACCTTTGAATTTGATGTCAGATTGTTGTTTTTCTACAAAGGGCCTTGTAGGCCCAAAAAACTTGTCAAAAACATCACTATTGAGTTTTAAGAAGTATTAGAAGCCAAGAATGCGATACGGAAAAGTCATCAATGAAAGTTAAGAAATACTTGCACTTGAGAAAGAAGGAGAAGAAAGGACCACAAATCACTTGTGAACAGGCTGCAAGGACAGAAATGCCAAGAACGCGTTTATCAGCTGTCAGATGATTTTTGTCGAGAATACAACCGGCACACACACCATCTACGCATGAAACAAGAGGAAGACCGGTCCACCATCTGTTGATTACATAGTTGTTGTAATGGCGATAGTTGGATGCCCAAACCGCTCATACCAAAGTTTGCTCAAGTCCTTCGCTATGAGCAACAAAGCTGATGAAAGGCATTGACCAAAGTTGTCAAACTTGTACAACACAGTAATATCATCCCGGTAATTCTAGTTGCAGAACATGTTTAGGATCTTTTAGATCCTTGATTACAACGGTGAGGTGAAAACTTCACGGTTTTACCTTCACTTGAATGAGTGATTTGATATCTTGAGAAGGTTACAAGAAAGATCACGGAACACATAATACATCATTGAAATGACCATTTTGTACACAATTGTTCGGATCTACAACACTAAGAGATCTATCATCACCAACAAATATTTCCTTGGTGTTACATTCATTTAGACGGAAAATATGGCTTTATCCTTAACCATCTTATCATATGGTTAAGGAAAAAGCCATATTTTCCACTCTAAAATGAATGTAACACCAAGAAGGTGTATTGAAGGAAAAGCGAGAAGCGAGAAAAGTGCATGTCCATGAGAAGAAGAAGAAAGAGAATCAATACTTGCGATGGTGGCACCTTCATCCCCGGCGCTCTAAGTGCCATCTTCTTAAGAAACATCTGGACTCATCATGACCATCTCTTATTACAAAAAGTTGCAATGGTTTGTTAGTATTCTTTTTTATATTTTGATCCTTTGTCACCATTAGAATTTGAAGCTATCGGCGGAGTTTGGGACCTTAAGGTTGTTTGTTGTTGTAGGATGTTGCTTCTTGGGATACTTAAGGTTTATCTTTACGTTGGGCAACTAAAGGCTTTGTTTGAGGTACACAACGGTGTTGATCACTCAAGTTGTAGAAGCTTATCTTCCTCTCTAATCAAGAAGTACAAAAG
The DNA here is from genome assembly GCA_010110895.2 of Picea sitchensis. Lineage (NCBI taxonomy): Eukaryota > Viridiplantae > Streptophyta > Pinopsida > Pinales > Pinaceae > Picea > Picea sitchensis. The sequence continues at coordinate 22,513 of SNQJ01S0119030.1, forward strand.
GTGGGTTCTACATAAGCTTCCCTAGAGCCTCTTTCATGGCATAAAGGTAGATACAAACCACGAGGAATATATGCTTACCACAGCTTAGAAGAATAAGATATATGCTACGTTGTTCCTTCATTTTTATGCTGCATTCTATACATAGAAGTCGGAGTGTTTTAAACTTAGATAGATAGTCTCCAAGGCAAAGAAAATCACTTGGACTCCAGATTGATTATTTGATTTTCTTGTTGGCTTTCGAATAATATTGAGTTTACCAAACCTGATTTCAATCTTGTCCCCAAGCTTCTTGGGGTCATCAACTCCTTGAAGATGGTACCTTAGATCGGGAGATGGACATTCCAATTAGTCCACGTTAACCCGTCATTCCTATTATCATTTGGCTTTCTTATGTCATCATCCCGGTGGAAACATTTCCGTTCCGCATGGTAATCCGATCTGAGGAGGCGCTACTTCTTAATAAATCTTCCGTATGGGATCTCCATTAGAAGTAGTTATGCATTTGGTAGACATGACAATCACTGCAAGAAACCATATTAAATATGTAGATAATGCTAATTTAAAACCTGAAACTAATGATACGGATGGAAAGATCACCGAAAAATTATTAGGTTTTAAAAAAGCGTCCTTGCCCAGCGGACTTCGATGTGAGAGTTATGCCTTTAAAAAAAGGCATACACGGTAACAAATAACCATATGATAGTGTAAACTACTTTATGAAGTGACCCATTTTTATAAAGAGAAGTGGGGGTAACTTTTACAATGAGGTTACCTATAACGAGGAAAAGTTGCATGCAAAATAACCACAAAATAAAATATAAAGCTACTTATGGTAGTTCCTTTTATGCTTGAAGGAAGTGGAAATGCACTTTACAATTTTTAGCATGAACTTTTCAAAAAATTGTAACAAAGAGAGACTTGAACTCAAGACCTCTTACTTAAAGAGACAAGTTTTAACCAGTAGGTCTATAGAAAAACATATTGTAATGTTCGGAAAGAGAGTTAGGTGTTGTTGTTATTTGTTGTTGTTGTGGAAGGCATTGTGAGCATGCTCAAAAACTCTTTTCACACAAGAAAAAAGATCACCGGTTAGCTTGCAGGAAGATGCACCTTTTCCTACTCTTTTAGGTTCTTGAGGTCGCCTGAAGCGGGGAAAAGAGCATACAGATATCTAAAATAGTAGCAGCCCGGAAATTAAAAAATACAAGCCGAAATAAAATCAAAACTTTGCAAAATTTAAAAATCGCATTATTAGAGACTTTATACCTCCAGGATTAAATTTGTAATAGTGCATTATCTTAGGCAAGCAGGCACCCCGATTAAGCGAAAAGTGTTCCTGAATGAAGAGCATGCTCCGGACGCAATGGAGCAGTCCCGCTTCGGCCAGTGTGCGAGAAATGCGGAAAATGGAGATAGAGACGGCTTCGGCTTCACGATCTTTCGATCTCTACAGCAGGCCGGGTCTTCAGCGAGGCTTTCGATACCATGTTCGACAACCACGGGTATTCCAACGGAGGGCCGAACACCTTGATGCTACTCACATAACGGATCAAGATCAACACACCTATGTTTCCACGTGTTAAAACCCCTACGGGAAAAAATCCACGCGGCACCGACCAGCAGCGGCCACTTAAGGCCGGTTTATTAATGCAAAGAAAAGATTATAGAGATTTTACAAGAGATTTCCTCACTATCGATCGCCGACAAATGACCACCTCCATTCTCTTTAAATAGAGATCATGGACCAATCGGTGTTAAGCCACGGATCAATGGCCAGTAATATCGAGGAGAATATGAGCCGTCAGAGCACTCTATGTAGGGAACATGCTCATTGGTCAGTTATAACTACAAATGCATACCTAATGCATACTAAAGAAACACACTTTTACCCTAGGACATATTAGACCAATTAGATCTTAGCTAACTCCTAAGTGTCTAAATATCCCTGCTCCTGTGAGGTACATAGAGAGCTTGGTGCTCTTGATTATATGCTAGTTCCATACCCTCATACATCATAAAATACAGTGTAAATGTTGCAATCCTGCCAATCCTGATATCCTGAAAACTGTTAGGTTTGCTAAATTTTGAATGGGATGAATTCTACTTTCACCATATGAAGTCCAGGTAGGGTTGGAACCACTCTCAAACATCCTTAAACAATTAATGGTAATGTTAAAAATTTAGAGTGGGATGAAAATGATTAGGTTTGCTAAATTTTGAATGGGACCTCAAATTCTACTTTCACCATATGAAGTCCGATGAGGTTGGAACCACTCTCAAACATCATGAAACAATTAATGGTAATGTTAAAAATTTAAGTAAAAGGATGAAAATGAAAGATAAAGGAGAATGTTACTTTTAGGATGAAAATGAAAGATAAAGGAGAATGTCACTAAAAGGATGAAAATGAAAGATAAAGAAGAATGTCACTTTTAGGATGAAAATGAAAGATAAAGGAGAATGCCACTAAAAGGATGAAAATGAAAGATAAAGGATAATGTCACTTTTAGGATGAAAATGAAAGATAAAGGAGAATGTCACTTTTACTTTAAGAATTTAACATTACCATTAATTATTAGGGTGGGTGACATGGTGATGATAGTTGGACAGATTTAAAATGTTTATTAGTGGTTAATGAGGGGATTTTTTGCCACCTAAGGGACCCACAACCCTCTTGGCTTCTTGGAAAAATTTCATTGAAACGACTTTCGTACGGGCCAAAATGTTGTTGAAACATCATTGATCATATCGCACGGCGTTTCCAAATCAGGAAACGCCATACAGTACGACCGATGGTGTTTTAGTGGCATTTTGTACCCATTTTGGCGTTTCGGCATGTTTCGGGTACTGGTACAACACCCAAGGGGTCGTTTCCTGCAACATGGATTAACACTTACCATCCTGGAGCATTTCACAGTGCACTAAACTTTGGTAATGGGTTGTGGTTCATTCTCATGAGAAGAGGGGCTAAAGGCCCAAAGGTTGATTGTAGCTGCTAGCAAAACAAGAATAAAGAATAATGCTAAAGAAAGAAAGAGAAAATAACAAAGGACTCCCAAAAGCCAATCCATACTTGAGCTCTACCCTTTCTTTGTTCTCCTCAGTCCCAAGTAGTGATGCTATATCTTGAAACCTTATAAAGGGGACTTGCAAATATGAGAAGAGGACAAATAAAAAGGCAAATTAAGGGGTTTGGAAAAATGTGTGCTTAGAAAGAAGTAACTCAAGAGAAAGCACACCCTCCACAAAGGCGCTCATAGAAATGGATTCAACAACACCATAAACCATGAAGTAAGCCCAACACGTACCACTATCACACTTACACTTGAAGGGTTCTTTTCTTTCATAGTTTCCCTCGGGACATATCCCTCTACTTGGGTCTTTTCTTTCACTGTTTTGGTTGGTATACCTAAAAGGGTCAGATGAAGGTCCTCTCATATGCAAACTTGCCAACTTACATAAAGTCCTGAGCTAATGTGAAATTTGAAAGGGATACTTGATGTGAATTATTTATGTGGATTATATCTTAAGTAATAGCTTACTTTGTATGATCTAAGGATTGGTATATCTTATGAACATTGGCTTTACTCAATCTCATACTTTTTTTTGATTTGGATGCCCTTGACATGGTATTTTGAAGGACACCCTAGGCTTTCACCCAAGACGTTGTGCCTCTATTGCAAGATATGGCATGTGTGATGTAGAGCATTGAGTCACCCAGTGGCTTGACACACTCAGATACTAGCTCTCACATATTTTAGACCTTGGATGATGGACAAATGGGCTTGTTTAAGCTAGATGTGGTCATGGTGGCACAAAGATGGGTAGGAAGCCCATACCCTGGGCTCTACACCCTAGAGACTATCATGCATTGGATGGAGGACATTGAACTAGGAGATGGTTGGATGACACACAGAGATGACATACACCCTTCTCCTCCTTGGACACCATCCTTTACACCTTAGACATCGGGCATTTAGATGATGATGTCATGCTAGGGTTTGATGGAGATGATGGGGTTTGCTGCTAGTTGGACACCCCATGATGCGACATGGAACTTGAGGATGTTCTTCACCTTGCTATAGTCCTTGATGATGCCTCATGGTCTTTGGAGTCTTTCTCCATGCCCTTGAGGGATTGACATCACCACACGTGTGAGCTTTCTATGTTTTATTTTCATATTTTGACATTTGTAGAGGCTATCATGAGGGGTCGGTGCCACTTGTAACATGGATTATTGAATTTTGTGGACAGTTGAGCACTAGGGTTTCCTTATAAATAAGGCGAGCGCTCCAACTTATTTTCATCATCACTTCACTTCACACACTTGTGTGGGAGAGGTCTCTAAAAGTTTCGTTCTACATTTTTTTGGCTTCTTGGATCTAGTGCGCACCTTTTGGAGGAGGACCTTTGTGGATGCTTTTCATTCTTGGATGATATCTTGTTGGAGTTAGGGTTTCTCTTGGCATAGCGACTTGGATAAATAAGTAATTTGCCTTAAGTTAATGTGTTTGCTCATGGAATAATATGATAATTGCTATCTTGTTGCAAGTTACTTTGTTTTGTTGAAACCCTAGGAAGGAACATAAGAGGTTCTTCCTTCCCTACTTGTTCTTTTCCATGTTTTGGTTGAAGCATTAAGAGACCTAGTCTCTTGCTAGGGTTCAAAGACCTAAGGTCCACGAGAGGTTGCATCTTAGGATTTTGATACTAGTCCATCTTGATCCTTGACTTAGGTTATCTAGAAGAGGGGAAACAACATCTAGGGCCCAAGAGAGGTTGCACCTTAGGGTTTTGATCCTAGTCCATCTTGATCCTTGACCTAGGTTATCTAGAAGAGGGAAAACAACATTTAGGGCCTGTTGACCGCCTATTCAACTAGGGGGTCAACTCCATGTGCCATGAAGAAATGCATCAT
>SNQJ01S0119032.1:0-13648 GCA_010110895.2 Picea sitchensis
AGAAAATAAAATAAATTAGAATAGAAATGTATTTTAAATTAAAATTATGTAAATTTTATTGCATATAATTAATTATTGTTTATGTTAATAGTAAGTGTTATTTTTTATGTTTATGTTGATTGGTATAAAAATTGTGGTATATTGGAGTTTATATGTTATCATCTAAATTATATGATAGGAAGATACTGGAGGTCTACCTAGAAAACAAGACACAGAGGACACAGAGGACACAGGATAATGAAAGTGAGAAAATAACAATGAAAAATATTTTTTACTTAGGCTGTTTTATTTTGTAATGACATCTTTTTAGGAAGGAACCAAACTTTTATGGGTGTTTTATTTTGTAATGTATATTTTTAAGAATGTATGTGAAAAGAAAAAAATTTGGAATGAGAAAGAGAAATGTCAAATATCAAGGATACTCACAAAGAAACTAATTAACTATTGTATTATAAGAATACCAAAATTGCATTAGCCTATCTTTCTAAAACTGTTTTGTAGGTGAAGTGGTGAAACATTACTTATTAAGATTACTTAAAATATATTCATAATAGTAATAAAAATTATATTAAAACCAACAAATAACCGAATCCTTTTGTTATAATATAATACAACAAAATTCTCTATAAAATAAAATAAATCATCAATAAAATTGAAAGGAGATGTGTTAAATAAAATATATATATCTATATAAGTGTGAGTTTAACATTAACTTCTGAAATTAGAATGTTGTATGTTAAATTATTTATGAAAATTATAATAATTATGTGAAAGAAAGATAAAATTAATGAGCATGTAGGTTTTTCTTATGCCACTGAAGCTAAGATCATCACACATAATTAATAAACCTAATAGTTACAAAGATTAACATATTACTATACAATGAAGAGTTTTTTGGCTTAAATCTAAATATAATCTCAAGTAATCATCCACATATGAGATTGTTATTATTAATTATTTAAGGCTTTGACACAATTAGATAATGACTCAATAAATTTGATAATATAATTTTATTTATAATCATATAAATAACTACCATACAATTATTTATTATTTCATCCTCTTCTAAAATAGAGTGGTATTTGATTGAATTGCCATTATTTTGGCTTTATACAATATTCATTTAACTTTAAGCATTCAATACTCTATTTTATTAATATTCAACACTATATTTTGTGTAGATTTTGTAATTATTAATTTTTTTCTACTCTTTTTCAATTTTGTAATTGTTATTTTTTCATATATATACATATATGTTGATGATGGTTAATGTCCACTAAGACCAAACCTTCTATGTTCATGTCTCTATTTTTCACATGCATTTACTGGATATTTTCTAAAATCAATTTTGATGAATTGAGATATATGGAAGGAAAAATAAAAACTATTGATTATTGGAATTACTAATAAAAGAAATATTTAATAACCAAGAAAGAGATCAATGAGTGGCCCGTCATAAATTTTCAGATGATGATAACGAGGGTGATAATTGAATTAAAAAAAAATGGGGACCAAACCTTTAATGTATATCATTACCATGTCCAATAATTTGCAATCAAAACATATAATTACAATGACCATGAATTTACAATCAAAACAATTGCAATGTAATTAGTGCTTTAAAAATGGGCAAAACTAGGCTCATGTGAAAAGGTTAAGTAGTCCAATTCACATGGTATGCATGTATATGTAGTTGGAGTGGTTAAGTTGTGAATTTGCATTCACTATGAGTGCATCCAACTCCACTAGCCTCATGGTACATGAGATTGAATTAATAGTCTAGATTAATTATTGCAACACTTGGGAGAGGCAGAGGGCAACAATGAGACTTCTACCAATTTCATGGATGGTCTACCAAGAATTGTAGATATGGGTTATGATTCTATGCACAATCATCTATGCGAGTTGTTTGAGTATTTATAGAGGAGGAAACTCCTAAAATATATTAGGAAGAAATGAGACATCAAACCACACTAAATAATATAAGGAGATAACAAAGATTTGATAACTGTAAATTTTGTTACAAATTTGGTTACAAAATCGTTCAAAACAAATGTGTGGCAATATTGCACTTCACATGGTGACATGTATTTATTAATAACCTCAATGAATAGATGTCCTAGTTATCTAAGATTAAAACTCCAACTTAAGTTATCTGTGTTTGGAAAAAAAAATGCATTGGTGATTAAAACTCAAAACTTATGTATAACCTAAGATTGAAAAAATCACATTTGCTCAAAACTTATGTATAATCTAAGATTGAAAAAATCACATTTGGTTAGAACTCAGCGAAAAGACATCAAATTGGTCAACCAATCAATGTGTGATAAAAACCATTTAAATATTATGAAAAAATAATTATTTTGTGGAGCATATGTACAATATTGAAGAACAAAAAGAATATGTGTATTCAAAAACAAACTAACAGATAGTCTAATAAAAAAGGAGTAAGCTAAAGCTTCTACGAAATGAAGCCCGATGAGAAGTCTCGGGCCACCGAGCTCCGAGCTCCGTCGCGTAGAACGCCCAACCGGCCGTCATACCCCTCCACCACCTAGCGCCCCTCCTTCGCAGTTGTCCCTATCCTATCTTCGTCTATAGGATACTACCTCGGCAATCGGACCTCACCTCCCGTTTCCAGATTTCGTTTCCTCCCATCCGTTAAAGGCACTTTACAAGTCCCTTGAATGTTGTAGGACAGGCCCCTCCACCGTTGTTTAGAGTGTACGGGCTGAACAGACATGCATAGAAAGAGAAATGTTACCAGAACTCTAGATGTTCCGGGACGACCCTTCAATGCCTCAAGGAGTGTCCCGAACGGAACCCAGCAGATCAGACTGCTAAGGGATGTTTCGTTGATTGTGGCCCCAAGTGTGAAGCAACCTGCAGAAGTAATTTCATGCTTGTTATGTTATTGTGTTATTATCCCTACTTGTTTGTTTGCAGACTAGCATACATCCATATTGGATCTATGCAAGTCTGCGAACCCGGGATGAGGGATTCAAAAAATGAAGGTGTAAGTTTCAATTTAATTCAATAGTTTAACGTTTATGATCCAGATTTGATTTTAAATTTTGTGTATGATGTCTTACAGCCTGCAAACTTAAATACGAAGGAGTTGGAACGCTGTGCTACGATCCTCGCTTTGTCGGAGGAGATGGTGTGATGTTCTACTTCCATGGAAAGAGTAAAAAGGATTTCAGCCTCATGTCCGATGAGAAATTGCAAATCAATGCTTATTTCATTGGAAGCGGGCCAGAAGGGAGAACCGTGGATTACACCTGGGTTCAATCCCTCGGAATCATGTTTGGCACACATATGTTCACAGTTGGTGCGAGAAAAGTGGCGAAATGGGACGACAATGTCGATCAATTCTTCTTCACCTTCGACAAGCAGGCCTTCACCCTCCCACGAGGACATCGCAAAGTCTGGAATGCGTCGGAGGATGAACTAACAGTGGAACATACTGGCGAATGTAACAACATCTATGTTGAGATACCCGATCTGATGCAGTTAGTGATCAGTGTGGTGCCCATCACCGAGGAGGATAATCGTGTTCATAAATACCAAATACCGTCGAACGATTGCTTTGTTCATATGACAATAGAGTTCAAGTACTTGAATCCGTCTCCGGCTGTGGAAGGCATTCTCGGGCAGACTTATAGGCCGGATTTTAAGAATCCTATCAAGGTTGGTGTTCCGATGCATATCATAGGAGGCGAAGACAAGTACGGGACCTCGTCTCTTCTCTCGGCAGACTGCAAGTTCTACGGTTTCAAGGCGGAGACCACTTCTCCCCGCTTTGAGAGTCTGCTTGTCCAATCTACTAATGGTATTGACAGTACCAGCAAGCTCGAAAACCGCCATGGTCTTGTATGCCACAGATAGATAAACAAGGGTGTGGCCGAAAATGTTTGATCCGCCTGATTCTAATAAGGTGGTAGTTAAATGTCCCGCATAAGTGTTCTCTCACTGTTTTGATTGAAGATTATTCTGTATTGCAGTTTATTTATTTCTGTGATTACAAGGATTTCATTGTCCTTCATGTCAAATTGTTTCCGAGAATTATTATCACTTAGCCAAATTAATATGATAGCTATGATTCTAATTAAATACCTTAGTAGTTGTACCTTGTATCCAATGTACTAAATCATGCATTGTATTATATACTTTTTGGTAATCTATTAAGTTTGTAGGTGAAAGATGTATTGTTATATTGTAAAAATAAATTTAAATATGAATGTATTTCTTGAATTGATTAAAATTCTTTCAATTTATATATTAATATTAATATTAATAATCTAATTTTAAGGTTATGGTTAAGCTATACATTAAATTGGTGTATGAGATCCTTTTGTTTGTGGGATAAGTGATGTATTTTTTCTCATATATTATAATCTATGAACATTGCTCTAACTCGTGAGACAAAATTTTCTAGGCAAAATCTAGTGGCTTGGATTAAAGGTTTTGTTCTAAGATGTCACTGAGAGCATGAACATAGATCGAGAGTAGGAGACATTTCTTTATTTAAATGAATGTTTGACTCAAGAGTGAGATATGAGATTGATTGTAAGATTTGGTACACTATGAAAGGTATCCTTTCCCTAATATATGTTTTAGGGCTGAAACATCATATCTTTGTTTCTAGAGAGGTTACTTCTAAGGAACACGGGTCATGCACACATTACCAACCCACTATATAAGTTATCTAGGTAGAATGTTTGGTTAAAGGGTGAGATAAGACCATGTATAAGTTATCTAGGTAGAATGCTTGGTTAAAGGGTGAGAAAAGACCCTGATTCAAATTTTTTGCACAACACTTAAGGGTCTCCTCACCTGGACATGTTTCTAATAAATTCAAACCATGTTAGCCCGAAAGGAGCTACTTCTAAGGTACATGAGTGGTGCATGAGTGTCTAAAACATGAGATAGGTCCTCTAGATGGAATATTTGTCATAAGGTTGAATATGGTCCCAATCATGAGCTTAAGAACACCAAGGAAGGGTCTCCTCACCTAAGACATGTTTTTAGGCTAAACTCTAGGAAATTTTCCCCTAAAGGGGCCACTCATAAGGTATATGGGCCATGTTTGGGGACCTTGGTCACATCATAGGTGCTTTGCACAGTATCTTTGGCCTAAGAATTACATACAAGAATGATTATGAGGTTTAAAAGACCAACATAGAATTCACTTCTTAGCCAATATCCTATCACTTTCATTCACAAATGATTTCTAAAATTGTGAGAAATCAAGTCGATATATTGTTTCATATTGAGGGGAGGGAGTATTTTTTTTTTTTTAACCATGGGAACAACAACCTCCCAAGTGTATATCCAACAGCCTGCAAGCCAGATATACCAATAACTTGTGACTCAGCAGGGGCCGAGACGTCCCGAGTCCCACCGAAGTGAACCTCTATCCCAAGGGCCGTCTACCCTTCCAGACTTGTCACAACGAGCCAATATGAACATCCCTACCCCCCGCCGGTGTTGAACTTGTGACCTCCCCGGAAATAACACATGTTCTTAACCATTGTTTCATATTGAGGGGAGGGGGTATTTTTTAATTAAATAAGGTTTATAGGTATTAGGGGTGGGGGTGCACAAGGAAAGGGGAGTTTATAGGTATTGTGGAGGTGTTGTAGGTATTAGGTGATAGCTTGTTGGGAAATAAATCAATGCATAATCAACAATGGTGAAACTCTCTTTCTGAAGCAGAAATTGATAGTGAGATTGCACCTTTTCTCCTAATTTAGATGGTCCAAATCCTTCATGTGAAAAATGGGGTATATTACTTTCCTAAATAAATCATTCATACCCTCTTCATAACTCTTTGTACCCCATTAAGGAACAAAGATTTACGACTTGACCCAACTCATGTTTCTAGGTCTACATATAGATATCCATATACATATACCCCTTCCTAAAAAATGCATGACAATGTATTAGACTAAAGAGATGGGTGAAAATAGTATAACACGAATCCCTTGAACCCAAGGATATCTTACTATAGTGGCATATCCCTATGTTGGGGTGTCAATGAACTTGTTTTCTTTTTTTTGTTACTTTTGTGATTTCAGAGCTTACAAGAGTTTTTTCCTATGCATGTAATAGGGGTAGAAATAAAAAGGGGTATTAAAAATTACATGAAAATAAAATGGATACCTAGATATCTCGTAAAAATAGGGGTTTTTAAAATTGGGTAGAAATATTAGGAGGGGGGTTCAATAAAAGAATTTTAGGGCGTATTTTTCAATATCTCATGAAATTAGGGGTATTGTTTAAAATCCCATTAATGAACTTGTTATGTCACAATTTCACTTAGTGAAGACCCCTTGAAGATACCAAATAAGAATTTCCTTTCCCAAAACTATATTTTCTACGAAAAGCTATTGGCTTGGAACCCAAATGAGTTATGCCATGCACATTACCTAGATAAATAGATGGTCCCATCAGATAGAATCTCTATCCTATGAGTCAGATATAATCCCAATGTTAAAAATTTGTGCATGAGCGAAGGGTCTACTCACCCAAGTTATGATTCAAGGGTAGAATATATGGGATTATGCATTATGCACTACTTATAGGAAATGATGTGGAGATGGAAATTAATTTCATAGAAATTATTGACTAGTGTCATGGTTGGTGGGATATGATGTGGGCCTCAAACCATAAAAGTTACTTTGGTAGGAATATTTGAACCAAAACGAGGATATGAGCGTAATTCTAAGGTTTGGTGAAACAATAATGGGTTTCCAATCCTTGGACATAATTTGAGAAAAAAAATAAGAAGTCACATAATCCCTAAATTTTACTTTTATGGATCAAAGGCCATACATATGGCCCTAAATTATAATAGTCCCTTTATAAAGTATCCTTAGACCATGAATGTAAGATGAGATAAATTTTGAGATTCATTCCACCAAGGACATGTCTTTCATACCCTCACAAGATTTTATGCCAAAAACTAGGTGTTTATGCCCCCAAACTTTCTTTCCATGGATACTTGACCATGTAAGAGGCACTCATACCATGAAACACACCCTACCGATGGAATGTTTGGTTTAAGATATATATATATATATATATATATTAGGAATATTCCAGGCTTGATTATATGGGATAAATATGTTTAATTTAGGATTTTCATGAAATCATATGGATAAGTAGCACAAGGTAGTTTACTTGTAGTTTTATATAATTAATACACATTTCACATCAAAAGTGTACATGTTTTATAAAACAACACAATGCATGTTCATTATATAAGAGATGCACATTATTTGAATTAATTATTTGGGTGATTTTGTGATCCAGATGGATGTCGGTGGCCTCCCACCTATTCCAACTAGCTCATTTTGGCAGTTTTCAGTGAAAGTGAAAATCATAAGTCTAGGTGATGTGGAACATACAGACACATTCCCCAAGGAGGATGCAACCATAACAACACCCAACTCTTAGGAGATCACTCCTCTTGTTCATAGTAGATATACTTTTAACTTTCTTGATGTGAACACATAGTTAATTAGTTGCATCTTTGATCCAAGAGTTTATGTAAGATCTTTCTCTACAAAAATTATATGACGAGGATATTTTACTGACGCTTAATTGCATGTGAACATGAGAAAATAATCATTACACATTGCATATAAACGTGAGAAAATGGTCATAATTATGTGCATATGTGTAATTAAATCGCTACTTAATCAAGAGAGAATACAATCAAAACTCACACATATAATTTGAGACACGTGTTTTAACGAAGTTCAACAGATATCATGGCTACGTCTCTGCATCCGCTTGGAATACGAATCACTTTATTATCCTTCCTTTAGCAGGGTTGAAACATTTTAACAAAATGTGGTACATGCTCCTTACAGGGATGAAACCCGGAGAAACCTTATCTTACTTAAAGAACTTAAGGCTCTCACATAAGTGACATTTCTTCAAACACCAGAAGGACTACATTCCTCTCAATGAAAATCTCTCTCAAAGGGGCCTCCTCCATAATTCTTACATAAGGAATTTATGTAGTTTCCCTCTTTCCATAATTCAACGAGACTGATCCAGATTATTTTTGGAACTAAATGAAAGTAGAGATATTACAATAAAATACACATAAAAATTTCCAGAAACAGTGAAATACAACAATACATGATTTCTATTAACAAAAGAAATGTACATAGACTGTAAAAATACAGAGTGCAAGACTCGTTAGAATGGTGGCAGATTTATCTTTGAGAAGAGATGTGACAACTACGCTCATTCGCAAGAAGATGATTACAATGAGGCGTTGAAGGCCTTTTTATGATAAACATGAATTCGAAAACCCTAGACATCTAAAATCCTAACACTAGGAGATGAAGCGCCAAAAGTCAGGTGGGCCCCGTTGGGGTAAGTTAGTACATTAACTTCTTGGGGTCGTAACTTGGGCATACGATCTCCATTTTAGGCGCATGATAGCCCGTTGGAAAGGTATTTTCGAGAACTACACATTATGCCATAAAAACTAACTCTGTTTAGTTTGACTATGGAAAGTCCATAAAACACTGTTTAGAGCCCCAAAACATCCCTAGAAGTACAAAAAGATGTACTGACATGAAAAATTCCCAAATAAGCCAGTCGGAATAGGTGGGTGGCCACCAATATCCACCTGGATTCTTTGTAGAGCTTCAGGATAGCCATGTAAGTGCAGAACCGACAATTAGAAAGAAATGTTCCCATTACAAAGAAACGTGATGAACTGAAAAATGTCAACATGGGCTAGTTGGAATTTGGAATAGGTGGGTGGCCACCAATATCCACCTAGATCAATCCTCGCCCCTTAGAAAGAAATGGTCTCCATTTCATTGAGTGCCCAAGGAAGAGGGAAAAGAGTTTTTTGAATCTGAATCTTGGTGAGATGTGTGCCTTGTTGGAGAAGTTGTGATGCTTGGTCTGTGGAACGCTATCACGAATTTGTTGCTAGCATGGTTGAATTTGTTCCACCAGCCTGTTGTCTTTGGGCTTGACGGGGAATTGTGTAGGCACCATTGTAGGTGAAGAAACAATATCTTTTTTCTCTTCTGCAATCTGCTTCTACTAGATATAAGGTGATGAGGCTGAAGTGGTTGTAGTGACCTTCTATGCATCCTTTGAATAGACTGTGAAGAGGATGAATTTTCCAGTATGAGAGATTACCTTGTGACATTGTTTTGATGGAACAATAGTTGGAACTACCTCTGGTATCCTGTAGAGCCCACCCCTAGAGTAATAATGACACTATAGGGTCGAGACTCATAAACAAGATATGACTAGCCCAAAAGAACATCATAGACATAAAGAAGGGAAAAATCACACACTACCTCATCCTTGAAGGGATGGATGTCATAAGACAGACGACACTGCTGACCGACATAGATATCTCGTCCCCAGTGAAGCCACCTGATGTTGTATGGTTGTGGGTGTGGTGTTGTTGACAACCCCAAATGTTTGACGACCTCAACTGAGATGAGTTTATTTTGGCTATCGTTATCAACAATGAAATGCAATAGGGGCCCCTTCACCCACATCTGTGAATGGAAGACGCACTCCCCCTCTCGAGGATCTATTGGTTCTTCTGGTTGAATTGTTGTGGTCATGACAATAGTAGTAGGGTCTGCATCGATGATCTATTTATTTTCAATATTTTTTGGATCAAATTCTGAATCAGGGTTCAACTCCTTTCCTTTGACCTCGGCCAACAATGACTGTTTCGAGCGAAATTTATCAGTGTTTTGCCAGGATATTTTGTGGAAGTCGCTCCACTTCCTAGTGTCATTATTCATCTTTCCTTACCCTTATTTTCTTGTGTCTTGGACTGGTTTTCGAAAGAATGTTGGTTAGTTTCTCCTTTACCATGCTTTGGCTTTTGTGGATTCACATACTCGAACTCCCATTTGTTATGGTGCCTAAATTTATGCTCGATTTTGACAACATATCGATAGGCGGCTCCCAATGATGAGATGTTTAGGAAATCCATTTTAGTTTGGATGTACTTATGCAGAGCCCCACGGTATTTCAAAACCAGTTTTCACTTGGAGTCTTTGATACCTAACCTGGTGCGCAAGGTATGGAAAGTATTTGTGAACTCCAACATTGTTTGGCTCTTCTCTTGCCATAGTGTGGTCCATCTGATGTACTAGTCTTCATAGTTATCAACAGTGTAGTATTGTTCATTGACCGCATCTAGTGGGCTCAACCCCATATATTCCATATTCCTATGTGGAACTTTTCTCCCAGTAAGTTTCCCACCAATGTTTGACATGGGGGAGAGCCTTGCGGAGTGTGACGATGATCTTTTCCCTGTCGAAAAAATTGTGAATAGAGAAATAACTTTCTAGCAAATCAACCATTTTTCTAAGGCATCTGCATCTATTTGACCTTCAAATACGGGAATATAAAAATTAACTTGTACCTTGAAGGGAGATGTTCCTCCAAAGTGGTCACTTGATGAATATGTGTCTATTTCTATCGTCATGCGTTGAAGGATGTGGGAAAAATTATCCACCATTTCGTCCCTCTGTTGCGTAAGAGCTTGCTCAAGCAATAGGTTAATGGAATATTCTGCTCCATAATTTTTCTTTTTTGCAGCCATAGAGGGTTTCTTAGGCATGTGGGAGCGATTGTCCTCAAGTTGTTAGCGTCGGAAGTCACCCCTGGATTGCAGCAGGAGCAGATCCCGATGACCATCATTTTATGTCACGATTTGTTTAATGGGGTGATCAAATGGAGGTTAACTCAAACGATGTGGTCGTAACTCCGAAACTAGACCATGCATGCATGGGCAAGTGAGGTCTTAGGTAACTTCAGAAAGTGAGTCGTAGTAAGGGTGAGTAGGGGGAAGACTTGTATAAGAGAAAAGCAGAGGTCTATTGTTAGCATCAGGGTCCTAATAGACTGTAGGGGAAAACATCTAAACGCAAGATCTTCTTACATTCAAACACAGAAAACTAGAGAATACAACAATGTAACGATAAATCCTTTACCATAACATAATTGCAATGATTCGTATGAATCAGTCGATCACGAACTCTCTCAGTATGATATGAAAACCAGACGGAGTGAGAAGACTGTCTTTCATTAAAAAACAAATCTTACATACCAATACATAACCAGAGAACTAGAATTTGTGCTAAAAATTTACAATCGGGAGCTATGCTCTACCATCTATAGATTACAAAATACAAAGACTGAGTCTATATACTCAGAAAAATTGTCTAACAGAGGCGTGCTCAGTCATCCAAATCTTGGTGTCCTCTTAGCCGAATTCGAACAGATATCCTTTGTCAGACGCCACCTTAATTGCGCATGGCTCCTACAAGGATAGTAATTGAGCCATTAAGTGCCAAGTTAGCGTGTGAAGACCTCCTCCGGCTAGTCGAGAACTTGGCATGGCTTCTCTGGAAAAATGGGTACACAGGACCCTCTCGAGCATTTTGCTTGCCAGACCCTCCATTCCTCGCATTTAATGCATGAAGAGAGGTTTCAACCACCCCTTCTCACCTTCATTTACTCTAAGAGAAAACCAGGACCGAGGTCAGATGAAATGGCACTTGGAGATCGCGGTGATTCCTTCTGTGAACATACACGATGCCTTTGACCCTTCCTGAGCAGCTCTTTTCTTTCCCAAGTGATCACGAGTTGTGACCATGTGCTTATTCCTAAGGCGTCTTCGGCGTTCGTGAATGGGAAGGAGCTAATCCTTTCTTCTTGAAATTGCGATGAGCGAAACGCCGAGACGACTTAATCTGGCGCCATGTGCCCCTCTAGATCTGACGGTCCTAAACACACTTCGGTGATGGTGTGGGCCTGGGTCCTGGACACTCCCGGCACCTCGCGCATCGAGAATACGATGATGTTGGACCTTGCTTATCATAGCTATGATGGGCGAAACGCCGAGATGAATTAATTGGGTGCCACACGTCTTTCTCAAATCTGACGGTCCTAAATTCTCCCGACGTTGCTGTGGGCCCCAGGCCCTGGAATCTCTCGTCACTTCGCACATCAGGGATATGAGGGAACTTCTTCTTGTGCTTCGAAATCGTGATGGGCGAAAATGCGGGGAGCCTAATCACGCACCAGGTGTCCCCTTTAGATGGACGGCTGAGACTTCTCCTCGATATTGTGGGCCCGCCTTTGGGCGCTTCAGGGTTTCGAAATGTACAACGACATAAAACCTTCACCGTTTGAACTCGCGACTGCCGAGAAGCCGACGCAACTGGATCTTGCGCCACGCATTGTTTGGATGGACGACTGCTATTCTTCCCTACCTACAATATGGGCGCGATCTATTATGTTAACTTTGGCGCAACTTCCCTATTCGCGATTTCCAACCAACCGTTGATCTACTCATATGGATGGATCTGGACCGTTGACACTATAATCCTTCCCGCTCGCTTGATTTTAAGTTCGAAAAGGAATTTTTTTTTGCGTTGCACTTGGGCGCTCCTCGTGCAACCTGCAGACCTAAATGTCCTGATGCCAAAGACAAGTAATGTTGCTAACACAAGTGAGACAAGCTTGAAGCCTAACCTGCTATACTCGGACCTCGTTGGGGACATGGAGTGAAAAACGATCAAGAGCATCCTGCTCTAATACCACTGATCTAGATTATTTTTGGAATGAAATCAAAGAAGAGATATTACAATGAAATACATGTAGAAATTTCCAGAAACAGAGAAATACAACAATACATGATTTCTATTAATGAAATAAATGTATAGAGACTAAAAATACAAAGTGCAAGACTCACTATAATGGTGGTAGCTTTATCTTTGAGAAGAGATGTGACGGCTACGCTCATTCGCAAGAAGATGATTACAATGAGGCTCTGAAGGCTTTTTTTATGATAAACATGAATGCCAAAATCAGTGATTGGTTGTAACTAATGAGACAAAATTAGAAAAGCGCTTTCAATAGTTTGTTCTTCTGTAACTGTGTATTCTTATATATTCATGTAAGCCCATAGAGGAAGAAGTGTGTGAGTGAGATGTTGTAATCTCCATTATTTGAATAATAAGACAACAGATGCCTTCCCTTGGTGGACGTAGCCCAATGTTTGGGTGAACCATGTAAATCTTTGTATTTTATAATATGTGTGATTGTTGATTGTGTGTTTTCCGCATTTACAATTATAACAATTTTTGAATGACGAACTAGGGGACTGCGAAAACTTGGATCTAGGCAGTAATTTGCTATCTAGGTCTCTACCTTTCGAGCTTCTCAGTTTGATGGACAGAAAGTGAAACAAATTTTTTAGTGTGCCTTGAGGCTCGAAAACTTTGGATTGTGAATTAGGTAGGTTGACTATGTATGAAAATTAATATGATTTTTATTTTCAAATACTTTTTATTTTTAATCAAGAAAGTATCATTTTATAGTTGTATAGAAGTTAATATGATTCCTTTCTTTCTCAAAGGTATTTTACTTTTAAACAAAATACATTAAATTTCACTTTCTCACAAGAAAATGAATGACCATTTATACTCTTGATATTAGCCTTGACTAATTTATCTTTGCAAAGAAGCAATGACATTTGTATTAAAAAAGAAAAAGGTTAGAAATAAAATTTCTACAAAGAAGCAATGGAAACTGTATTAAAAAAGAAAAAGCAAGGAACCATGACACA
>SNQJ01S0119032.1:13658-41096 GCA_010110895.2 Picea sitchensis
TGGGTTATTTTGTGATCTAGATGGATATCAGTGGCCTCCCACCTATTCCAACTGGCTCATTTTGGCAGTTTTCAGATTGGTAGTTTTTTTGTAGTTTTCGGGTCACGAACTTTTGGGGCCATTTTGAGGCCCTAAATAACGTTTTTAGGGATCGCCATAGTTATACTATAGACGAAGTTAGATTATGATGACAACATGTGTAGTCCTCGAATAAACCTTTCCAACAGGCTATCGTGCGCCTAAAATGGAGATCGTATGCAAAAGTTACGATTCTAGAAAGTTGATGTACTAACGTACCCCAACGGGGCCCACATGACTTTTGGCGCTTCATCTCCTAGGGTTAGTTTTTTGGATGTCTAGGTTTTTTTCATTCATTTTTATTGTAAATCTTCTTGGAGAGCCTCATTGTAACCATCTTATTGCGAATGAGTGTATTCGTCACAACTCTTCTCATAGATAAGCCACCACCATTCTAACAAGATTTTCTCAGTCTGCATTTTACAGTTTCAACATATTTCCTTATTGAATAGAAACCAATTTTATTGTATCTCTATTATTGTTCCTTGTGTTCTGTGTTAATAATAATAATAATTTGTATTCATTTCGTTTTTCTCATAAAATTTGGATCAGTGGTATCATAGCAGTCCGTTCCTTGTCGTTCTTAATGCATGTCCCCAATGATGTCATGGTACAAAGAATTAGGTGTCGATCTTGTTCATTTGAGGAAAAAATCTCTTGCACGCCCAAGCGACCTCTCATGGCGGGAGAAAAGAAAGACGACGGGACATGAGATCCTTTCAAAATGTTTCTCTAGGAATACCTCATGCAACAGAGGAATGAGATGATGGATAGTTTTGTGCAAATCCTTTGGTAGCTACCAACATGCGACGCATATTCCTCAAGCGGAGGTGCCACCCCCTTCAAGGTACAAAAAAACTTTTATATTCCTATATTTTAAGGTCAAATAGACGCAAATGTTGTAGACAAATGCTTGAATCTGCTAGAAGGGTATTTTTATTTCCATAACTTTTCTAATAGAGAAAATATTACTTTTGTGCCCCTTAAATCCATTCCTCATGTCAAAGATTAGTGGGAGACTTTCTGTGAGAAAAAGGAAATAGAGGAACCCTTATTATTTATAGTCACGGTCATCTGGGAGTTCTTCAGGGATGCTATTAAGGAACAATACTACCTTGTCTGAAGTTATGACGACCTGTATACAAAATGGACCACATTGTGGCAGGAAAGAGACCAAGCAGTGCCAGAGTTCACAAATATCTTCCGTACCTTATGCACCAAGATGGGTATCAAATATTTTGAGTGACATCTGGTGCTCAAATATCGTGGTGGTATGCATAGATACATCCAGTTTGAAATTGAGTATTTAGACATCTCTTCCTTGGGCGCGGCCTATCGATATGCTGTCAAAATCGAGCAGAAGCTTAAACAAAAGAAGAAACAATTTGGGCCTGGGAGCCCCTCACAACAAAAGTAAGGAAATGGTAGCCCCAACCTACAGAACAAAGGAAAGAGAAAAGATGGACAACCTCAAGACAACCAGTCTAAGCTGCAAGAAAAGAGGGACACCGAAAATACGAAGAAAAATACTGAGAAGTGGTGCGACTTCCATAAAATCCCCTCGAATAACACTGTCGATTGTCGCTTAAAGAAGTCGTTGGTAGTTGAGGTGAAAGCCTCTGAATCAGATGCAAGTTCCAACTCTGATTCAGAACCAGAAAGGGGTAGATGGATCATTGACATGGAACCCAATGCCACCGTTGCTACCACCAAGATCCATCCAGGTGAACCAGACAATCCAAAGGAAGGTGACCACCTCTTTCATTCATAGATGTGGGTGAAAGGCACCCTGCTGCACTTCATCATTTATAGAGATAGCTAGAAGAACCTCATCTCAGTAGAGATCATCAAGAAGTTAGCCCTACTGACAACACCACACCCGCAGTCCTACACAATTGGATGGCTCCACCAAGGAAGCGATCTTCGTGTCAGCTAACAGTGCTTCATGTCGTACGACATCAAGCCCTTCAAAGATGAGGTATTGTGTGATGTTTCATGTCTAGAAGTTTGTGATGTTCTTTTGGGCCAACCTTATTTATGGAAACGTCATGTTGTATATGAGTCTAGGCTTCACAGTGTTATTATTACTTTGAATAGGAAATTGTACAGGATACCCGAGGAAATCCCACCTAGTGTTATTTACTTTATCTCTACCAAACAATGCAGTAGGATCATCTCTCAGATCGAGAAGTTTGTCTTCTTCGTGATTCGCTCTTAGAGCGAGCGAAAATTTAGAGCCACATCTAGGGCCTCCGCGACCGAACTCTCCACATAGAAGAATCAAGTGGATAAGGTCGTGGAAGAATACAAAGATATCTTATCCTCACCTACCGGGGTACCTCTACACTCTCAGGTCAAGTATCCCATTGATATGAACCCCGACACACCGTTACCAAATGGGCCAGTCTACTACCACTCTGTTAGAGAATGAGGAGATCAAGCGACAGATATAAGAACTGCTCCACAAGGGGCACATCCATCCCAACTCATCGCCTTGTGGGAGCCCAATAGTGTTGTTACAGAAGAAATATGGGACCTAGTGACTCTGCATTGATTACCGGGCCCTAAATAAAATCACAGTCAGGAACCAGTACTCGATTCCCTGAATCGACGATCTCCTTGATCAACTCAAGAGGGACAAATACTTCAATAATATTGATTTGAAGTTTTTCTACCACCAGGTCCCAATCGAGCATATAGATGTATAGAAGACTGCCTTCAACTCATAAGAAGGTATTTTTTAATGGTTGGTCATGCCCTTTAGTTTGAAACATGCTCCAACAACTTTCATGAGGATGATGGGTGATATCCTGCAACCTTTCACCAATTATTTTGTAGTGGTGTATCTGGATGACATCCTTATCTACATCAAGACTTGGGAGGAACACTTGGAACATATTTAGCAGGTTCTAAACACCCTGCGACAACACAAGTTATATGGCAACTTAGAAAAATGATCCTTTGGCATGGACAGGATCCAGTACCTAGGCTACATCGTTGATCATCATGGTGTGCATGTGGATCCAACCAAGATCCAGGTCATTAGTGATTGGCCAAGCCCAACCACACTCATTGAGATTTAAATCTTCTTAGGCCTTGCCAATTTCTATTGTAGGTTCATGTTGGGATTTTCCCATATTGCATGGGCCCTCAGCCAAGTAACCAGGGGTGGTGGTAAGGAAACATTTGTGTGGGTCCTATCCCAACAACAAGTGTTCGATAATTTGAAGCAACACTTGTGCTCAACCCCAATACTTTCATTATCGGACCTGCAACAAACCTTTGAGATCGACACAGATACTTCTGACTATGCTGTGGGAATAGTCCTCACTTATCACGACCACCCTGTGGCCTATCATAGTGAGACACTATCATATGTCGTCTGTAAGTACCCTACTTATGACAAAGAGATGTACTCCATTGTGCAAGCCTACCGCCAGTGGAGGCATTACATTCTTGTGAAGGAGACAGTCATCCACACTAATCATAATCCATTGCAGTTCATGCAGACACAAGGAAAATTGTAGAATGAACACCATCAGAAGTGGTCCACATACTTGCAGTAGTTCCACCTCAACATCAAGTATAAAAGAAGAAGTACCAATCGGTTCACTAATTTCCTCAACCGACCTCCAGTCACGACACTCACCAGAGTGCTAGACTCTTGTGGCCACAATACCTTTGGTGGCCCCACCTCTATGAGACAGACCCTGACTTCGCTACCACCTACCAAATGTTGGGTGCAAAATCAATTGTCAACAATTTCCATCTTTAGGACAGGTTGTTGTGCCATTTGGGCCATCTCTATGCTCTATCAAGAGAGAGAGTGAAGTTGATTTGGGAATCCCACTACAGTAGGGTGGCAGGACACTTCGACGTCAAAAAGACCGTGACAGTGTTGTAGAAACATTTCTACTGGATAAAACTTTGACAGGACGTCAGCAAGTATATTAGGTCTCACACTGCCTGCACCATTGCCAAACCGACCACTAAGAAACAGGGCATGTACACCCCTCTTCCTATTCTTGACAAGCCATGGGAATCCATCTCAATGGACTACATGTTGGGCCTTTCGTCCACCAAAAGGGGAAATTATTGTGTTTTTGTGGTTGTTGATCGCTTTTCCAAGATGGCGATTCTAGTCGCCTGGAAGAAGAGAATCACAGTGGAGGCCACTACTAAGATCTTGTTTTGAATGAGTATGGGTACATTTTGGAATCCCATAAACCATTGTCTCAGATCAGGAAAAATGCTTCCTCATCAAATTCTGGTCAAGCCTCTAGTCACTGCTGGACACCAAGCTCACTAAATCCACAGCATTCCACCCCCATATATATGGCCAAATTGAGGTCTTCAATTGGATGATCGTGCATATCCTACACATGTACAATTCCAAGAACCCTTGCACATGGGATGAGAGTCTTCCATATGTTCAACATAGCTACAACCGAGTACTACATAGCTCAACCGACCACAACCCCTTCCAGGTGGGATTGGGATTCCAACCATTGGGTCCCATGGATGTCGCACTACCTCTTGCGGCCACCCTGACCGACTCATCACCTACTCCAACAGAAGTTGAAAAAGCTACCCAGTTCATTGAGCAAATCCAACACATCTTCCAACAGGTTCAGGTTATTTTACAAAAGTCCAATGCCAAGTACAAGCAGCGCCATGATCAACATTAGGGGCCACATAAGTTTAAGGTGGGAAACAAAGTTTGGTTGCACTTACAGAAATAATTCCTTATAAGGCCCCATCGGAAGCTTTGTCCACTCTTTTATGGACCTTACACCATCACCAAGGCTATGAGAGAAAATGCTTTTGAGCTCAACATTCCCCCTTTCCTTGTCCTGCACCCAGTGTTCAACATGGATATCCTTCGACTATATTTCTCACCATTATTGGACACCTCAAAGATAACAGAACAATTGACACTCATAGAGATCAACCCTAACTTCCTACAACAAGCATCAAGTGATCAAATTGTGGACACACAGGTCAAGGGAACTCGACAATATAGGATCCATCTTTATCGAGTTGTCAAAGCAAGGAAGCTCCTGCACCAAGGCGAGTAGCTCACCCGGCGCCAAATTCAGCAGAAATTTCCTCATCTGATGGGGGAACTCAACGCAATGGAGACCATTTATTCCTTAGGGGGGAGGATTGATCCAGATGAATGTTTGTGGCCTCCCACCTATTCCAACTGTCTCATTTTGGCATTTTTTAGTTTGATAGTTTTTTCAGGGCCTGCCAAACTAAAAACTACCAAAATGAGCCAGTTAAATGTCTCAAATAAGTGTTCTCTCACTATTTTGATTGATGATTATTATGTATTGTAGTTTGTTTATTTATGTGGTTACAAGGGTTCCTCTGTTTCCTTTTTCTCATAGAAAGTGTCCCACCAATCTTTGACATGGAGAATGGCTTTGAGGAGCACAAAAGTAATATTTTCTTTGTTCAAAAAGTTATGGACAAAAAAATACCCTTCTAGCAGATTCAACCATTTGTCTACAACATCTATGTCTATCTGACCTTAAAATATAGGAATATAAAAGTTTGTTTGTACCTTGAAGGGGGTGGCACCTCCGCTTGAGGAATATGCATCGCATGTTGGTAGTTATCGAAGTATTTGTGCAAAACTATCCATCATCTCGTTCCTCTATTGCGTGAGGTATTCCTAGAGCAACATTTTGAAAGGATCTCCTGTCTCGTCGTCTTTCTTTTCTCCCACCATGAGAGGTCGCTTGGGCGTGTGAGAGTTTTTGTCCTCAAGAGAAACAAGCTGAAGACCTAATTCTTTGTACCATGACATCGTTGGGGACATGCATTAAAAACGATAAGGAGAAAACTTCTCTGATACCACTGATCTAGATTTTATGAGAAAAACGAAATGAATACAGATTATTATTATTCTTAACACAGAACACAAGGAACAATAACAGCGATACAATAAAATTGGTTTATATTCAATAAGGAAATATGTTGAAACTGTAAAATGCAGACTGAAAAAAGCTTGCTAGAATGGTGGTGGCTTATCTCTAAGAAGAGTTGTGACGGTTGCACACATTCACAAGAAGATGGTTACAATGAGGCCCTCCAAGCCTTTTTACAATAAACATGAATGCAAAAACCCTAGACATCCAAAAACCTAACCCTAGGAGATGAAGTGCCAAAAGTCATGTGGGCCCCGTTGGGGTAAGTTAGTACAACTTCCCGGGATCGTAACTTTTGCATACAATCTCCATTTTAGGTGCGTGATAGCCCATTGGAAAGGTATATCCGAGGATTACACATGTTGTCGTCAGAATCTAACTTTGTCTATAGTATAACTATGACGAGCCCTAAAAACATTGTTTAGGGCCTCAAAATGTCCCCAAAAGTTTGGGACCCAAAAACTACAAAATAACTGCCAAAATGAACCAGTTGGAATAGGTGGGAGGCCACCGACATCCATCTGGATCACAAAATCACCCAAATAATTAATTCAAATAATGTGCATCTCTTATATAATGAACATGCATTGTGTTGTTTTATAAAACATGTACACTTTTGATGTGAAATGTGTATTAATTATATAAAACTACAAGTAAACTACCTTGTGCTACTTATCCATATAATTTCATAAAAATCCTAAATTAAACATATTTACCCCATCTAATCAAGCCTTGAATATTCCTAATACCATATATATATATATATATAACCAAACATTCCATCGATAAGGTGGGTGTCATGGTTCTAGTGCCTCTTACATGGTTAAGTATCCATGGAAAGAAAGTTTGGGGGCATAAACACTTAGTTGTTGGCCTAAAATCTTGTGAGGGTATGAAAAACATGTCCTTGGTGGAATGAATCACAAAATTTATCTCATCTTACATTGATGGTTTAAAGATACTTTATAAAGGGACTATCATAATTTAGGGCCCTATGTATGGCCTTTGATCCATAAAAGTAAAATTTAGAGATTACGTCCAAGGATAAGAAACCCATCATTATTACATCAAACCTTGGAATTAGGCTCATATCCTGGTTTTGGTCCAAATATTCCTACCAAAGTAACTTTTATGATTTGAGACCCGCATCATATCCCACCAACCATAACACTAGTCAATAATTTCTATGAAATTAATTTCCATCTCCACATCATTTCCTATAAGTAGTGCATAATGCATAATCCCATATATTTTAGCCTTGAATCATAACTTGGGTCCTTGGAATTAGGCTCATATCCTCGTTTTGGTCCAAATATTCCTACCAAAGTAACTTTTATGATTTGAGACCCGCATCATATCCCACCAACCATAACACTAGTCAATAATTTCTATGAAATTAATTTCCATCTCCACATCATTTCCTATAAGTAGTGCATAATGCATAATCCCATATATTCTAGCCTTGAATCATAACTTGGGTGAGGAGACCCTTCCCTCATGCACAAATTCTTAACATTGGGATTATATGTGACTCATAGGATAGAGATTCTATCTGATGGGACCATCTATTGTAATGTGCACGACATAACTCATTTGGGTTCCAAGCCAATAGCTTTTGGTAGAAAATATTGTTTTGGGAAAGGAAACCCTTATTTAGTCCTTTTATGGGGTATTTACTAAATGAAATTGTAAAATAACAAGTTTATTAATGAGATTTTAAACAATACCTCTAATCTTATTAGATATTGAAAAATATTTTCTAAATTTTTTTGTTGAACCCTTCTCAAGTACAAGTTTTAAGTTTTGGATGGATCAAAATTTGATGCATTTCAAAATCTTAACTTATAAATTTCACCCCATTTTAAACCAACCCAAATACTCAGAAAAATCGATCATAATCCTTCCCAAATTAACTCACATTTGAAATTTGAAACGTCTCCGAAAATCGATCATAATCCTTCCCAAATTAACTCACATTTGAAATTTGAAACGTCTCCGCGGACGGGCCGTACGTGAGCAGGTCTGCCACACTTCTTTTTAAAAGTCTGGATCTCGCCTCAACAAATGCAGCTACAGCGTTTGATGTCAATGTTGACGGCTTCAACGCGAAGACGTCCCACCAGCCAGGGATCGAATCCTCCAGGGAAGTTTCCTGCAAGTTACAACTATATAAAGCAATGACGCTTGAAGGAAGTTTCTTGCAAGTTGCAACTATATAAAGCAAATGGCGGTGAGTATAAGGGGCACCAAAAACCGCCCCTCTTCCCGACGCTTCTTCTGGCCAAATTCGCCCCCAGTTCTGCCCATCCGGGGTCCTGCTTGGCTTACTGAAAATGCTCACCAAAATGACCTTGTGAGGGTTGTGAATTAAAGTTTTATTTTTAAGGAAATTTGACTATTTCAATCTTCATCTTAAAATTAATGAAAACTCTAAACAAAATTCTATTGACACAATTTCAACTTTTAAAGTAGAACTCTGACTTTTAACATATTTCCAACCAGATTTAAAACCAAATTTTACCCTCAGATCCAATCCAGGCTGTTTGACTGCCCCTTATCCACATATTTCCAACCAGATTTAAAACCAAATTTCACCCTCAGATCCAATCCAGGATGTTTGACTGCCCTTTATCCCACGCTCCCAGCATGCCCTTTGTTGTTATTTTAGAGCGATGGAAGTTCATGGAACACATGAGAGTTCGTGTATATCGAGAGAGTGACTAATATGTTTGAATTTCCCTCCATATGCGGCATTTAACTCCTTGGCTCTTCATGTTTACTGATTTCTTTTCCGACTGATTCATTTTAACAAGAGTTGATTAGGGTTAATAAATATTCGCCCATGATTAGTTTTTCGCAACATGCAATCCTGGTCATAAAATTTAATAAGAACAACCACCACCATTTTCATAGAAATTTGGATAAATTCATATTTTTGTAATTCTGGAAATAAAGGAAAGTGACAGAGGACAAAGGACTCAGAAGATAAGGTTTTTGATTAAGAAAAAAACCCTAGTGAATTATGGATCAACACAGAGATCATTGTAGCATGTAAACCAGATCATAGTGCTACGAATAATTGCACGAATTTGTGATGGGGGAATTACCACGACACCGAGGAGGAGAAGAATAACCAACAATTGGGAGAGATCACAATGGTGCCACCGGAGTTAAAAAAATAAAGGATCCACAGTGACACCAGAGCACGAAAGTCTCTTTGATATGACAAAGAATATATCTCATGGCATGAGCAAGAGATCCCAAAAAATTGCAGCCCAAGAAAACAACCAAAACTTAGAGAAATAAAACTCTTTTGGATAAGCTTTGAGTTGTGATGTCTTTAAATAGATCATCTATGAATTACAGGCGTTTAACTATTATATGTGATGTTATGGCATGTCGAGGTAATTTGATGACTCTTGACATGGTAACGATCATAATGACGCAGGGAAAATATTGAGATTTTCGAATATCTTAGGATCAAATTAGCGACTAATTTTGTTTGACTTGTTGTCTGTTTTGCTACCTCTTTTTCTAACCTTCTGCTTTTTGAATACAGTTGCCATTGCTTCTTTGCAGAAATTTTATTTCTAACCTTTTGCTTTTTTAATACAGTTGCCATTGCTTCTTTGCAGAAACAAATTAGTCAAGGTTAATATCAAGAGTATAAATGGTCATTCATTTTCTTGTGAGAAAGTGAAATTTAATGTATTTTGTTTAAAAATAAAATACCTCTGAGAAAGAAAGGAATCATATTAACTTCTATACAACTATAAAATGATACTTTCTTAATTAAAAATAAAAAATATTTGAAAAAAAAATTATATTAATTTTCATACATAGTCAACCTACCCAACTCACAATCCAAAGTTTCCCAGCCTCAAGGCACACTCAAAACTTTGTTTCATTTTCTGTCCATCCAATCAGAAAATTGGCCAAAATTTAAGAACAAACTCATTTCATTATAAATCAAGGGTAAATCAATTACGGTAGGCCCACTATACCTCCCAAAAAAAAACGTATTACGGAATTTTCATGGGAGCAAAGAGGAAATTCACAATTTCCATATGAACAAAGAGGAAATTTAATGGAAAAATAACTGAACGTACAAACGAGCTCATTGCATTGTAAATCAACTGTAAATGAATGAATTACAGTATGCCCACTTTACTTTCCTAACAAGAATGTATCACACAATTTCCGAACAAAGAGGAAATTTAATGGAAAAAGATATGAACGAGACCTATAGTATCACTTACTATTTGAACGATGACATCAAATAAAATAAATGGAATATTTCTTCATATGACAGGAAATAAAATAAATGGAATACTAGATTGAGTAGGAATCTAGTACTAGTTCCAATTTTTTTTGAGAATTTGGTCACTGCTTATGATTGGCACTACCCACAAATAATATTTAATATATATTTTTTTTGAGAATTTGGCGACTGCTTATGATTGACATTAACCACAAATAATATAGTTGTATTCCCTTTTGATGTAGCTGTTGCAAAATTGTTTGTACCAATCAAAGCATATGCACTCTGTGATGTATACCTATATCAATGATAACCACAAATAATATAATTGTATCCCCTTTTTCTGTAGCTTTTGCAAAATTGTTTGTAACAATCAAACCATATGCACTGTGTGATGTATACGTATGTCAATGGAGGGAAAAACAAGATAGCAAGGAGAATCACTTGAATACTTGTAAATGAAAAAATAAAAATACAAGTTTTTTAATATTATTTGTGTTGGGTAACTTGGTAAAAGAGTCAATGAATTATGCTTGAGGTATTTTATGTAATGAAATTTTTAAACATGTTAGAAGATTCCATTGTAAGGAGGTTAAGGGTGAGTTGTGAAAGTTTTAGTCACGGGAACAAAGATATCTTCTATTGATTTTTCCATAAGGGTTTTCCAAGATAGATCATGGTATTATGTGATTGATATTTTTCTTTTGCCTATTTTATGTTATTAATCTCATTCTTATTTTTATCAAAATAATTTATGTGTCATTGAATGATGTACATTAATGCTTTTTTTAAATGTTACAAAGAAGTTTACTCCTTGCAATGTCCTCAATTCGATACAGTTAATTTGTACATTTCACTCCAGGATGTAGTCCTCTTCTAGCTCGATCCAAGAATTTGACCTTGTCTTCAACTGATGACAGTACCACTGATAAAGGCTTCTGTAGAGATAATGCTCGCATTAAAGCTGATAATACAAAATATTATTTCTGTGTATCTAATTCTTCCTATTTGTAATTTGGTATCAGAGCAAGGACAGCCTTGACTCTTTCACGAGAGGGGCTAGAATATGAAATAGATTGGGAGTCGATTCTCTGTAGATATATAGCGTAAGAGAGTAGTTTGTTTGCGCTACCTCTGTCAAGTGTAAGATTTCGTAAGTTATTGTTTGTGTGGATATTGTTGCATTCAGTCTACATCAACTTTGCAGCGCGCAGGTTTATGGAAGTGTGGATAACTGTGTTTCTGAGCCCACAAGTCATTAAGACACTACCAGTGTGAAAACCAGTGAATCTGCATACGAGAAGGAGCCTGCGCCACTGGAGAAAGGGTCGTAAGGAGGAGTTACCAGACTGCAGAAAGGAAGTCGTTGTAACATTTATTTCTGCTGTGTGGGTGGATATCGCTGCCCAAAAATCACCCAGCATCTATCATCGTGAATCTATTCCACGGGAAAGGGAGGAGTCTTTTTGAAAAGAAAGAATGTCATTGTAAGAGGAGAGTCGCTATCAGTTTTCCATCGACACATTGGAGTCGTCAGCTATCCGTTTGCAGCTAGCTATTACAAAGAGGCAATATGGATTCATCCATAATGTTGGAGAAATTTAATGGCATCAATTTTTATACATGGAAATTCAAAATACAAATGCACTTGATGAATAAGGGATTGTGGAATTTAGTAAAAGGAACAGAAAAAGAACCTATTGATGTCAAGCTATTAAGTGAATGGGAGAAGAGAGAAGACACGGCCAAGGCTATTATTGGATTGGGTCTTTCAGACACTCAATTGCATTTAATTGATTTAGCAAAATAATCTAAAGATATTTGGGAGAAATTAAGTAAAGTATTTGGAGAAAAGGCTTTAAACGCAAAGTTCTCTCTTAAATTGCAACTCTTTAGCCTTGAAATGCAAGATGAGATACCACTATCCAGTGATATAAATGCTTTAATGTCTCTTTTAAGGAAATTAGTTGAGGTTGGTACCAAGGTAGAGGGAGAAGACTCTAAAGCAATTTTGTTAAATAGTTTGTCCTCTAAATATAACAATATTGTATTTGCATTAAGTCAAATGTCTTCTTAGTCATTAGAAGAAATGGTAGCATCACTTTTAGCCGAAGAAAAAAGGATAAATCCAGAGGATAGAAATGTTCATCATGAAATTGCATTATTCTCTAAGGGTAAGACGAGAAGAAATAAAGGGACAGGTGAATGTTTTTATTGTCACAAGTATGGGCATACAACATGGAATTGCAGAAGTCGTGTAAAAGATATTCTAAATGGTAAAGAAACTGCAAACATTTCTCATATAGATGATTCATTTGAATCAGATAGTGATGAAGAACCACCAGAATCTCCACTCAAATTATTCTAAAAAAAAGGAAGGGGATTTCAGTTTTTATAGTGTTTGTATGTGTGGTGTGTTATTTATGTTGTAATTTTTTCAGTATAGTGTTATGATGCAGAGCCACAACTAAGGTTTATACTGATGTGACCCGTCATGCTCCGGGAGCATTAGTTACAGGTTATTTTTATGAGGTCAAGTTGTGAAACTGACTATTGAAGACATTCAATATATAGATCATTCTACTAGATATTGCGGATAGCCGAAAGAGAAATATTCATAGATGGAAGTGTATCCATAGGATGGTTTAGTATCAAGATAGTCCTTCGGGAGGTCAACAAGAACGTTAAAGATGGTGGGAAGCAGTTGTATCAGTGTTGGATGAAGTGATAGCTCGAAGATGATGGGAGAGAAAGAGCATATCTATGAAATTCAGAGATGGGTGTAACTGCGTATGAGGACCAGTCAAACAGAGAATGACAAATTGCGTGTTTTCAATATTGTAAGTTTTGAAATGTAAGCATTAAACAGAGGTGTTAGAGATAATGCTCAGATTAAAGTTGTGTGCTAAGTTTAGGGATTGGCTTTGATGTTTTCTAGGAAACTATTGAGATATTCTCTCAACCAAAATCTCCAAGATTAAAATTAGTTGGATCTCACCCCAACTATATATACCTATTATATATTGATGTGTGATAATAATATAAAATATTATTTATGTGTATCTAATTCTTCCTATTTGTAAATGCTTCCTCATTTTCATGAAGCATGGAGGGCAAGTTTTCTACGTTGATGATCCAGTATATGCCCATAATGGTTTTCAACCTTAATGATCTACAACCAAGTGTTCGAGATTTCTCAAACTGAGAAGCCCAGAAGGTACAGACCTAGATAGCAAATTACTGCCTAGCTCCGAGTTTTCGTGCCCCCCCAGTTCGTCATGCAAAAATCCCATAAGAAAATAACTCTTAAAGTTCACATGAGCCATAGAACTTGGAATGCAGATTTGACTGGGCAAGTTTCCGCCAAGACTATTGAACGAGAGACCGAGCCCCACAAGCCTCCCACATGGATAAATTTCACCTCGAATCGACCCACACAAATTGTTATTAGCCAACGCGAAGTACCTCAGTCTCGCACAGTACTTAATGAGGGAATTGGGTATATTCCGACTCCCGAGTTAGGTAATTATCCGACGAATCTAGGAAGCGCAAACTGGACAAGTTCCCCAAATCTGGCAGAACATACCCAGAGAACCCATTCTGGCTCAGATTCAGCTTCCATAGAGAGCCGATCTCCGCCAACTCCAACAGAATTTGCCTGCTAAAATCCATTCTAGATAAATACAGCATGTGCAGATACTTTAGCTTGGTTATGGAATTCAGGGAACCGCTAAGCTGCCCCATTATGTAACAAAATTTTCTCCACATTTCCATCTCCATCACAGCTTACATTTGTCTAGTCACAAGGGAATTCATCAAAAGAGTTCCATGAATACAAAACCTTTAATGGGTCTCTGTTAATATTTCTCTTGAAGTCTAATAGAACCTATTTTTCTTCGACAAGAGAACTGACCAGGGTAGCTTATGTTTTAAACCATAGGATTTCATCGTAGTCATTTTTCTTCATGAAAAAGTTCTAGCATGGTCCTGCTATGATGGAAATTGAACAAGAAAAATAATAATAGCTTTAATACATGAGATTTTCACTCGATTCCTACATATTTCAGAAACTCCTAGACATGGGAAAAAACAGTCAAAAGAAGGAAAATTGAAAATTTTCACTCCATTCCTACATATTTCAGAAACTCCTAAACATGGAAAAAAACAATCAAAGGAAGGAAAATTGAAAATCAACCACCGTAAAAAATGGCATATAAAGAAATGGGGATATAAATTGTTTTTTCTGTAAATAGTATAGTTGACAGAATTAGCATAGTTTCTAAACTTTTACTCGGAATTTTTCATGACTCAAGATAAAATAGATTGAAACTAGCAATAACCAGTCTAATGCACAACATTCAATACTATGGATATTAGTATATACATTGTTGGATTACATTGATATATACATCCAGATATATCGAACTGTGTATATATTAACTGTTGCAGCATTGAATGCTGAGCAGCAAGCTGATTATTGCTCAATAATAGCTTGCCATCTAACAGTTATAATGGTGGCCCGCAAACACAAGAGCAATGAGATGGGGTTGTAATGGCGAGCACGAGAGATGGGACATGGCATAATTGCACCTGACAGCTTCTGGATCCGATATCTTAGTGGCGAGCAATATCCAGCCTGCTGCAGAGTCATTAAGACTATGTCAGCGCACTGCCCATACATGCTACCATGGAGCATAACCATCCATCCGCCACCCTCGACGTCCGCGCTTAATTCGGTGACATCCTCCCTCCGGTGCAGGAAGGGCCCAGGGTTGTTTCTGTTTTGGTTTCCATTGTACCCATGCCCGCATCATACAACCATCGTTTAATGTTGGCCATGCCATCATTTGTTCGACATGGCAATGGGCATGCAATGTGCATCCATTTTTCCATGACAGAAGGGGCCAATTTGACAACTAACACCTCCACTAGGAGAAACCTCGTGTGTTAGTTCCAGGTTGCCATGGAGGAATGTTTGATCACAACACTATGAGAGTATTGACCTCATTTTGTATTGTATTCCTTACCTTTATCCTCCCTCCGGTGCAGGAAGGGCCCAGGGTTGTTTCTGTTTTGGTTTCCATTGTACCCATGCCCGCATCATACAACCATCGCTTAATGCTCATTGCGTTATCATTTGTTCGACATGGAAATGGGCATGCAATGTGCATCCATTTTTCCATGACAGAAGGGGCCAATTTGACAACTAACACCTCCACTAGGAAAAAATCTCGTGTGTTAGTTCCAGGTTGCCATGGAAGAATGTTAGGTCACAACACCATGAGAGTATTGACCTCATTTTGTATTGTATTCCTTACCTTAATATTTCTTCAGACAAGTTACAAGTAATAGCTCTAAAGGAGCTACCGTGATGATTGTTCGTGCTATTTCTTTATATTATCAAAAGGATATTATTCTTGCTTACTGTTTTGTTGACCTTGCTCCAGGTCACAGGTAATAACCCTGAGGAAGCTATATTAAAGGTTGCAAAAGGCAACGTGCTAAAGGAGAGACCATAAATGAAGCAATCATCATTGGAAAAGAAGAAGGTGGCTTGCATAAGCTAAAGGGTCACTCAGAAGCTGCCATGACTGATCTAGATGGATATTAGTGGCCACCCGCCTTTTCCAACTAGCTCAAGACAGTTTTCTGACAATTTTGACAATTTACTATTTTTAGCAGTTTTAACTTCCGGGGCCATTTTGAGGGCCTAAATGAAGGTTTTTCGGGATCTAGCTCCTCCAAAAACCTAACCCTAGGATATGAAGCGCCAAAAGTCATGTGGGCCCCGTTTGAGTAAGTTAGTACATCAACTTCCCGGGGTTGTAACTTTTGCATACGATCTCCATTTTAGGCGTGTGATAACCCGTTGGAAAGGTATCGTCGAGGCGATTCATTTTGGGGGATCAATCATGCCTTCATCTATAATTTAGGATCTCGATCCC
Organism: Picea sitchensis; assembly: GCA_010110895.2. Lineage (NCBI taxonomy): Eukaryota > Viridiplantae > Streptophyta > Pinopsida > Pinales > Pinaceae > Picea > Picea sitchensis. The sequence continues at coordinate 29,879 of SNQJ01S0119032.1, forward strand.
GAAAAACCTTCATTTAGGCCCTCAAAATGGCCCCAGAAGTTAAAACTACTAAAAATAGTAAATTGCCAAAATTGTTAGAAAACTATTTCGAGCCAGTTGGAAAAGGTGGGTGTCCACTGATATCCATTTAGATCAATGACCCACACCATTGAGAATCCATGTGAACTTTGGCATAGAATATTATCTCACATTAACTACAAGGCGCTAACATACATATGCAAAGTGGCCACGGGTTTACCATAACTCAAGGTTGACCATGAAGGCGTATGAAATGTATGTGCACAAGGGAAGAACGTCAAGAACCCTTTTCCGAAGAGAGACAACAAAGCAGAAGGAGTCCTAGAACTCATTCATTCAGATGTGTGTGGCCCAATGCCATCATCCTCTATTAGTGGGTATGTATATTATGTATCATTTATTGATGATTATTATCGTAAGAGCTGGTTGTATCTCTTGAAATCTAAAGATGAAGTGTTCATCAAATTCAAGGAATTCAAATCCTTGATAGAGAATCTTTCTAAAAGAAAGATCAAGATACTCAGGTCAGATAATGGAGGAGAATACACCTCAAAAGAGTTGGTGAACTTCTGTAATAATGTTGGGATCAAGAGGGAACTCACTACTCCCTATAATCCTCAACAAAACGGTGTGGCTGAAAGAAAGAATATAACGATAATGGAAGTCATGAAGACCATGATCCACGATCAAGATCTTCTTATGTGCTTATGGGCAGAAGCAGTAATGACATCCGTATATGTGAAAAATTGATTGTCCCATAGTGCACTTGGGTTTAGGACCCTGGAAGAGATGTTCACCAGAAAGAAGCCAGAGGTAAGCCATCTCAAAATATTTGGTTTCCCAGTATTTATACATATACCGAAAGAGAAAAGAAACAAGTTGGAACCCTCGGGAAAGAAGGGAATATTTGTGGGATACAGTGAGGTCTCCAAGGCCTTCAGGATCTATATATCAGGTCACCGCCACATTGAGATCAGCAGGGATGTGACCTTTGATGAAGATTCAGCGCTCAAGAAATGGACTCCAAACTTTGATCCGGACAGTGACATTCTCTCTGTAGTTTATGTTTGGGTTTGTCTTTCACATCTTCCCTTTAATTGATGGGGAGATGAAGCTTTGTGCAGTATAGGGGATTCCCTAGGAAAATACAATGACATAACTGAACTTAAATCTAACATATTCTCCTGCACATGGATTTTTGTAGAAGTTGATCTCGAAGATCTCGAAAAGGGTCTCCCAGAAGGAACCAAGATAAAATTGGATCACTGGACCCATATCCAAAAATTGGATTATGAGAAGCTCCCTTTTAAATGCAAAACATGCCATGAATACGACAATTTTTCTTGAAGTTTCCCTATGAATAAAGCAGACCCAGGAAATGGTGGAGGGAGACATGGAAGAAGGGTGGTAGCCAATGAAAAAGAGAGCCAATGCAGGAAATACTAATGGATCAAAAAATGGAACAACAGGGCCTCCAAAAAAACCTTGAATGTAACAATCGAACCCCGGTGCTGCTCCAGAAACTAGTCTAGCCAAGAGGAAAACCCCCCCACCCCCCTCCAGTCTTCCCTTAGCCAAACAAAACCCTTATGAGATATTGGGGGAATAATCCTCAGAAAAAACAACGATCTTTGGTCCCGTACTAAACCAACAACCAGGGAAAGATCAAGAAGCATGTCCATCTTCGCATTCAACTGATAGAATAGATGAAGAACCTGTGGATGAGGAAAATTTCCAAGAAGCCACTCAGGAGGAGGTTCAAGAAAGAGACCAGCTAGCAATTCAAGAATGCAATCCACTAAAGGGTGCAACAAGGAAAGACATCGAGGAAGGAGAAATCACAATGGAAAAACCTCGTAAATCTGGAAGAAGAACCAACAAGGACCTGTGAGAGGAGGTGGAAAACAAAGAAAAAACCAAAGGAAAACAATAGTTTATTGAGAGCAAAATGAATAATACTGGGAAAAAAGGAGGAAATAAAGGTCAAGGTTCCCCCATCCCTAGTGGACAGACCTCCTCCAAATCTTGTCAGTGAAACTCTTCTCATGGAATTGCAAGGTATTTGGTAGCAAATCCAAGGTTGAAGCCCTCAAAGATCTTGTCAAAATTGAAAATCCCTCATCCTCCAGGAGGAGACAAAACTGGAGGAATCTATAGCACTAGAGAATGAAAAAAAGGAAATCAGAAATAACGTTGGAATGGCCATAAGCTCAAATGGAGCATTTGGAGGTATTATAACTCGTTGGGATGAGCAACTCTAGACATTAGAGGTATCTCTTTGTGTTAATCATTGGATTCTTACTTTCCTAAAAAATAAAGATTCTGGAATAAAGTTTTCTCTTATCAATATTTATATGCCTAATCGTTACTCAGAGAAACTAGACTGTTGGACTTATGTGTTTGCTATGAAATATTCAATAGACTTGACTACAACTACAATAAGAAGAGACTTTAATACCTCTAGAGAAAAAAAAAGGGGAAGTAAGGTCTTGGATCCTATGAGTGAAAAGCTCATAGATCTTCTTTCAGATTGGGATCTTCAAGATATAAGACCCCTTAAGGGGAATTACACTTGGAATAGTAGAAGAACTGGTCTCGGTCACATAGTGTCCCGACTGGACCGTTTCCTTATAAGTAGTGAATTTCTCCTCACCCCCCTTGACATTGGTTCTTGCATTATTCCCTCAGCTCTCTCCGATCATAAAACCATCACCCTCTTCTTTAATTCCCCCCAACATCTTGGGCCCATCCCCTTTTGTTTCAACCCTCTATGGCTAGACTCTCCTTCCGTCCCCACCTTGGTTTGTCAGGTTTGGTCTACTCACTTCCAGGGCTCTCTAAATTTCATTTGGGAAAGCAAGTTAAAGATGATGAAACTTGCATTAAAAGAATGGTAAAATCATCATATGTCTCTCCTCTTCAATAAAGAACAGTCTGGGCTACAAAATTAGTTGCAATCCAACAAACACTAGAAGATGAAGAAGTTACAAAAGCCCTGTTAGACCAAGAAAAGGAAGCACATCAATGGTTACATTCCTCCATGAGGAAAGAAGAAGAGCATTGGCGCTTAAAATCCATGATTCTCTAGCTGAAATATGGTCACTCAAACACCTCCTTCTTTCACAAGCAAGCACAACATCGAAAGAAGAAGAACATAGTCACAAGAATTCAAACGGAGACCAGGCGACATGTGAAAACACCATATTAAATCAAGGATGCAACGCTTCAACATTTTGTTATTTTATATCACCAAAAAAAAAAGAATATTGCATTGAAGCTACCCAAGAAATGTTAGAACATATCCCTCATTACATCACAGATCAAGACAATTTCAAACTCCTAAAGGAAATCTTGGAAACAGAGATGAACCAGGCAATTTGGATCATGGAGTAAGACAAAGCACCTAGACTGGATGGATTTTCCATTAGGTTATATAAGAATTTATGGGAACTAATTAAGTTAGACCTCAAGAGAATTCTGAACTATGTTCTCAGAAAATTGAAATTTGGAGGAGAAACAAACTCAACCTTCTTGGCTCTAATCCCCAAAGAGTCCAATCCATTAAATTTTTCAAGGTTCTGCCCCATCTCTCTTTGCAACTCTTCTTATAAGATTCTTACTAAAATCATTTCCAATCACATGAAGTCATTTCTCTCCAATCTTGTTTCAGACAATCAGGGTGGATTCATAGAAAACAAACAAATCACTAGCAATATTGTTTTGGTCCAAGAAGCAATTCATACAAGTAGAAGTAGCAAAGATAAAGGAATGGTAATTAAGTTGGACATAACAAATTCCTTTGATCAAGTCAAACATTCCTTTTTATTCTCAGTCCTTAAGGCTTATGTTTTTTCAGAGACTTTTATTAACTATATAAAATCATGTATTGGAGCTCCCTGTATCGCTCCAATGATCAATGGAAATCCAACTCAAATTGTCAATTCCATTCAAGGATTAAGGAAAGGATGCCCCCACTCCCCTTATCTGTTCATTCTCATGGCTAACTCTCTAAGTAGAAAGATGGATGCTGAAAGGAGAATTGGAAATCTCCTAGGTCTCCAAATAGCTCGAGGCACCAAAGATATCAATCATTCTCAATTTGTTGACGACACCCTTCTCCTAGGATCAACTTCTACCATAATTGCAAGATGATTTAAACAAGTTTTAGATACTTTCCTCTTAGCTTCAGGGGGTAAATTAATTTATCTAAAAGAAAAAAATATGGTTGGAATGTACGAGGGCATATCAAGGATGTGATCTCAAGAATTCTCAGCGTTCCTTTTCTTGCTACATGGAAACATTTCAAATATCTGGGGATGCCCATCTTTTTGAACTCATCACATTCTCAAGCATGGTAGGATATCTTGGAAAAAATTGCAGCCTGAATTCAAAGTTGGGGAGGTCGATGGTTGAATCCATCAAGTAAAATAGTCCTACTCAAGTCAGTTTTATTAGCTCTAACTATTTTTTAGTGTGCAGGGCTTTTGGATCCCAAAGGAATTTCGGAAAAAATATCCAAGGCTCTTCCCACATTTTTGTGGGAAGGAGGGAAATCAAATACTAAGAAGTTTCACTTAGTCAACTGAAACATATTTTTCCAACCTTATGATAAGGAGGGGGATTTCCATTAGGAAGCCCACCCTAATGAATACGACATTGGGTGTGAATCTTGCGTGGTGTCTCATCACTGGTTCCCCAAAATGGTGGAAGAGAGTTCTTCTAAAAAAATATTTCAATGGTCCCTGGCTTCGGTGCTTAGATGTTCCTATTCCCTCTTCTAATGGTTCTCCTATATGGAGGCTCCTAAAATATGTGACACCCCTTATTCAAGCAGACCTTTCTTGGCCCCCGAAAGTGGAGCTATGATAAATGTGTGGACAGACAATATTCTAGGCAAAGGGGTGTTGGGAAATTTGGAGCCATTGCAACCCCTAAAAATTTGGTGTCTCTCTAAGGGTCTTAATTATATCACAGAATTTTATGTTTGGTCTCCTAATTGTACTTGGCGTAAATGGAAATATCTTGACCCTCCACCCCATCTTCACCCATTGGCATTCCTGTTTTTTAGCCAACTAGCTGATTGTGCTCATATTGACTCACAACAAAGAGATGCTCATTGTTGGGGAATCTCTGGGTATATAGTTAATCAAGGCTACAAAAATCTTATCTCAGAGATAACAGGTCCGACTTCTTCAAAAATTTGGGCCTCCATTTGGTCTAGACCCTCTTTGCCCAAAGTGAATATTTTCAATTGGCTCATGGTTCATGGAAAGATATTGACAACAAAAAATCTTTAGAAACGAGGGATAGTAGGTCCCTCCCGTTATCCACTTTGTCTGGAAGCTCAAGAGACAATTCAACATTTTTTCTTTGAATGTGCCCTCTCCAATTAGATCCGGGAGTTTCTATATTCTCCTCTTCGTCCACATTATAATCCTTCGACAAACTAGGCAGAAATTTTTGTGCATTGAAAACAAAGATATGTTGGCAACTTCTCTAAAAATAATCTTTTTCCCCAATTATGGAGACAGGTTCCAAAATTAATTTGCTGGGGGATCTAGCTTGCAAGAAAAAAATCCATTTTTCATAATGCCTCGCCCTCTTCCCATCACATTTTCTCAAATGTCTGTGGGCTCGTCTTTGAAGTATTTTCTCTTAGAAAACTTCCTCAATATCCTCCTGTGGTATTGGAGGCCTCTGAAACTGCTTGGATCTCAAATATCTTAATCTCTAGCTTCTCGCTTCTGACCCAGCCTCCCACAAACCAGTTCTCCCAGCATGCAAGGAAACTTAGATTCAATGACTCAAATTTTAAAACATGGAAACATCAAAAAGTGTCTTCTATATTGTTTTTTGATGGGGATTCTTTTTAGGAAACCCAGGGGTGACAAGTGTGGGGGGAGTTATCATTAGCTCCGATGGACAAAAGATATTGGAATTATCTTGGGGACTCGGTCAAACCTCTACAAAAATGCTAAGGCACTAGAAGTCTATATGGGAATGTGCCTAGCTCTGGAAATAAATATAACAAGACTAGTGGCCATTGGGGATTCATAATTGATCGTTAAGGGGCTCTGACGAATCAATAAAAATGTTCGTCCAGTCCTTGCATCAATGTTTTCTCGCATAAGATCACTTGAAGATAGATTTAAAAGAATTCATTACTTTCATATTCTAAGGACCCGAAACTCACCAGCTGATCTCTTAGCTAAATTGAAAAATCAAATGGAGCAGAGCCAACTAAATCTAAATGGTGTGATTAGGAATGAGCTTATTCCATAAAATTAAGTGGAAAAGCCTTAAGTAATTAATTTTTTATGTATTTACTTTGTAGTTTCATTATCCTCTGCTTGTGCATGGGTGTGTGAACCATGAATTCCCCCATGACCTATGGTGTTCCATATCTAAATTATCTACATTTGTACGTTGGATCACATCAAAGGAAATTCATATGGCTAGCATTCCACGGTGGCGTAAAGAGATAGTTGAGATTGTTTGTATGTTTGATAAGGAACTACCGTCGAGTTTCATGGACTTGCAAGTTCATCTTCTAATTCACCTAGTAGATGAGGTTGAATTATTCGAGGTGGTCTCCTCTCATTGGATGTTTTTTTAGAGAGGTACATGAAGAAATTGAAAGGATTTGTTTGTCAAAGGGAAAAACCCGAGGGGTCTATGGCAGAGGGGTACATATCATATGAGTCTTTATATTATTCCAGTGAGTACATCAAGCAGATCGACAACACACCAGGTGTAGTGATTTGGGATGAAGAAATGGATGAAGAAAAAAGAGAAGGGGAGCTTCTCCAAAAGAATGGAAAAAGGTGCTTGATAAATAGTAAGTGACTTATTTTGTCAAATTTATACATAGTAACTATTCACATTGAACTTCATAATGTATATTTTCATGATCTCATATGTACTATATGTTGGTTTGATTTCATGAATACATCAGTCAATTCAGAAATTGATGTCATTAATAAATTCATTCTTTACAATTCGGAGGCAACACGATCGTGGGTCACATTGTACAAACAAAAGAGGAGGAAATGGGAAAGTGACAGGAAATAATTCAGACAGTTGAATGGTAGAAGCATGCCTTATCATGATCATTTAAAAGAAAACATGCCAATGATATGACCCAACCGTTGGGTTGTTGACCAAGCCAGAGAGAGATATGGTGCATCCAGTCGTTACCCACATGAAGAAGAGGATGTACTAAACATAGGGATTGGTTGCAACAACTCGGTAATAATATTTTTGTGTACATAATTTTTAACTTCGTAATGCAAATTTGAATTATAAGTATATCTATATTATTTTATATTTTAATGGTCGGGTTATTAGACACATATTGACACTTTGATTTGTTCAATTTTTATAGGTGCATTTGTTCCCATCTATGTGGGCATATGGACATCATTTTCGCACAAAGGATGTCGATGATGGACACATGACACAAGACTGTGGAGTGGAAGTTGAGTTCGACCAATCTAGTCGTTCTAGACATTGCAATCAAAACACCATACAGGGGAAGTTAGGTTACGTCGGAAAGATACAAGATATCATTCGAGTGGACTTCTCTTCTTTCCAATGTGTTATTTTTAGGTGCACGTGGTGGGACACCTTTGATTGGAATAATGTAAAGGAAGATCATGATAGTGGGATGATATGTATCAACTATAAAAATATATGGGATGAAACTAAGGAGCCTTATGTTTTCCCAAAACACTTCAACCAAGTGTGTTTTTACCCAGATGTGTTCAGGGAAAATTTTAAACCTCCCCCCCCACCCCCAAATTTATATGTATAATAAATGGGTGACTCCCCATGACACATGGGAGAGTGTGAAGGATATTTTATCAATAAAATAATATGCATATATAATTTGTTGGCGAATCTTTCACCAAATTATATAATCTTGTAAAATTTGGGCGATTCTTTCATGGAATTATAAAATCTTGTGAAATTGTGGTGAATTTTCACATAATTATAAAACCTTTTAAAAGTCTTGGTGAATCTTTTAAAAGTCTATTAACTTAAATAAATTTGAATCAATGCTCGATCTTGGGAGTATTCCAAGAAAATATGGTACGGAAACATTGTGCTGAAACACCATGCTAAAACACCTGGCTGAAACACGCTACACACATGAAGAACACTATGTAGAATTAATAAGAATGTTCAATGAATGTAGATATGTTGGTGTTGAAGCACTGTGCTGAAACACGCACGAAGAAGACTATGTTAATATACTCAAGTGACTCAATGAGACATTGTTGGGTGCTAAAATTGCCCATTTTTCCTTATCATTTCCATGCCATTTTCATCTCATTCTCTTGTATTAATTCATCCCTATTGTTTACATTTCCTATGAGAACATCAATTCTAGCGTAGGTACAATTCATTATTCATTCAAAATTGTGTTATGTTAGAACTTAATTCATAGTTAACTTGTAAACTAGGATGATGTTTCCTTAGTCCTAATTTGGGTAATTACACATTCATACCTGTAAACCATGGAGATGTACATATATGCAGATATGCCAGTGCTAAAAAGCGTGTTGAAACACCTGGATAAAACACGTTGCATGCACGAAGAAGACTATGCAGAATTAATAAGAATGAATGCAGATATGTTGGTGTTGAAACACCGTGTTGAAGCTTGAAACACCGTACTGAAACACGCACGAAGAAGACTATGTGATATGGGCCATGGCCCCACCGATTCCATCATATCTAGCTGGCAGAGTTACTCCACCATTTTCATCCATGGTTGTCAGTAATAAGCATCTATTAATGGAAGGTATTGATAAGTTGAACATAATCACCACCTCATATTTTGGCATTTTGCTTGTCGGCGGTCGGCGGTCAATGGCCACATGTACATGTCAATGGTTTATGGCCTACAGGTATGGTTGGTCAGTCGGTCATTGTGACATGTGTTTGACATCACATGATATTGTGACATAATAATTGTTCCATGCCCTTCCACATCACCAACATATGGCCAATACCCATCATCCTTGAATAAATTACCCAACCACCGCCATAAACATTCAATCAACATGGTTGTCATGCAAGGAAAATTTTAAGAACCCCCCCTAAATTTATATGTATAATAAATGGTCGAATGCCCATGACACATGGGAGAGTGTGAAGGCTATTTTATCAATAACATAATATGCATATATAATATTTTGGTGAATCTTTTACCAAATTATATAATATTGTAAAATTTGGGTGAATCTTTCATGAAATTATAAAATCTTGTGAAATTGTGGCGAATTTTCACATAATTATAAAACCTTTTACAAGTCTTGGCGAATCTTTTAAAATCCTATTAATTTAAATAAATTTGAATCAATGTTCGATCTTCGAAGTATTCCAAGAAAATATGGTACTGAAACACCATGTTGAAACACCTGGTTGAAACAAGTTGCACGCATGAAGAACACTATGCAGAATTAATAAGAATGTTCAATGAATGCAGATATGTTGGTGCTGAAACACGCACGAAGAAGACTATGTTGATATACTCAAGTGACTCAGTGAGACATTGTTGGGTGCTAAAATTGCCCCTTTTTCCTTATCATTTCCATGTGATTTTCATCTCATTCTCTTGTATTAATTCATCCCTATTGTTTACATTTCCTACGAGAAAATCAATTCTAGAGCAGGTACAATTCATTATTCATTCAACATTGTGTTATGTTAGAACTTAATTCATAGTTAACTTGTAAACTAGGATCATGTTTCCTTAGTCCTAATTTGGGTAATTACACAGTCATACCTGTAAACCACAAAGATGTACATATATGAAAATATGTTGGTGTTGAAAAACCGTATTGAAATACCTAGCTTAAACACGTTGCATGCACGAACAAGACTATGCAGAATTAATAAGAATGAATGCATATATGTTGGTGTTGAAACGCCATGTTGAAGCCTGAAACACCGTTCTAAAACACACATGAAGAAGACTATGTAGTATGGGCCATGGCCCCACCGATTCCATAATATCCATATGGCAGAGTTACTCCACCATTTTCATCTGTGGCCGTTAGTAATAAGTATCTATTAATGGAAGGTATTTGATCCAGATTATTTTCGGCACGAAATAAGAGTGGAGATATAATAAATAAATGTACAGAGATTTATCAGATATCCAACAATATAATAGAAATATTTCAGAGATATAAACATGAAGATACAATAATACATGATTTCTATTAATGAAATAAATGTACAGAGACTGTAAAAATACAAAGTGAAAGACTCGCTAGAATGGTGTCATCTTATCTCTGAGAAGAGATGTGATGGCTACTCGCATTCACAAGAAGATGAATGTTACAGTGAGGCTCCAAAGGCCTTTTTAATATAATTAAAATCCAAAATTAACCCCGGAAGATGAAAATCCAAAAGGTTTGTGGGCCCCGATGGTGGTAGTTGATACGTCAACTTCCCGGGGGCATAACTTTTGCATACAATCTTTGTTTGGGGAACTCGATACACCGTTGGAAAGGTCTAACTGAGAAGAACGATTTTTGACTCACACATGTTAGTTCCCTTCATCATTACGTGGGTCCCAAATCCCCAAAAAACGTCGTTTAGGTCCTCAAAACGACCCCATAAGTTTGGAACCCAAAAAACTGCCAAGATGGAAAACTATTTTTTTAAGCCTGTGGAATAGGTGGGTGGCCACCGATATCCACCTGGATCAATCCTCCCTCCTTAGGAAGAAATGGTCTCCATTGTGTTGATTTCCCATGGGAGAGAGGGAAGCGTTTGTTGCATCTCAATCTTGGTGAGCTGCTTGCCTTGCTAGAGAAGTTGTGTTTCTTAGCTTGTTGAAGGCTGTCGCGAACTTGTTATTGGTGAGGCTGAGTTTGTTCAACAAGTCAAGATGCATGAGAGGACTGTGTGTAGAAGGAATCTTTGCGCTTTGTTGCAACCTTGTCGATCTTCTTTTGTTGGATAGAAGGTGCTTTGGGCGAGGTTGTAGTGGTTGCAATGTCTTTTTGTTCACCTTTTGAACATATTGTGAAGAAGATGAATTTTGTAGTATGAGATACTACCTTGTGGCACTTTTTAGGTGGAACAATAGTCGGAACTACCTCTGGTATTCTGTAGAGATGACCCCCCAAAGTAATAATGACACTACGGGGTCGAGACTCATAAACAACATGGCGCTTCCACA
>SNQJ01S0119034.1:0-27416 GCA_010110895.2 Picea sitchensis
AGAAAGGATATCCAAGTCATTCTTGTATAGTCATCGATGAATAAAATGAAGTAATGTTCACCTTGTATACTCTTAGTTCTTGTTGGTCCATAGAGGTCAGTATGAACAATTTCTAATGGTTTTGATGTAGAGTATTCCTTTGTCTTGAATCTTATTTTTGTCTGCTTCCCATGTTGGCAGTTCCTACAAACATAGTTTGAAGGTTTTATAATCTTTGGCATGTCTTTCAAAGCTTCCTTTCTACTAACTTTTATCAAGTTATCAAAGCTTATGTGTCCCATTCTTTTGTTCCATAACCAACTTTCATCTATTTGGCCCATGCAACATTTTTCTTCTTCTTCTATGTTTAAGATATATACATCGCTTGATGTCCTTGGTGCAACAACCACTAATTTTCCCAAGTCTTCTTTTCTAATTTCACATTTTTGAGAGTCAAATATGAGAATGTGTCCTTGATCACATGTTTGGATCACATTGAGGAGATTAGGCTTCAAATTTTCAACCAATAACACATTTTCTTCTTTAGCTTTGTTATTTCCCAGACTAACTCTACCCCTTCCAAGTATCTTGGCAGAGACATCATCTCCAAATACATGAGTTCCTTTTTCTTTCCTTTTCAAATTGATAAAAAAAATTTGATCTCCTGTCATATGCTTTGAACATCCATTGTCAACATACCATTGGCTTGTTTTATTATTGGCATATAACACTACCTTACATTCTATTTCCTTTTCTTCTATTTCTTTTTCCTTCCATATCTTCTTATATTTTTCCTCCTGGCTGTTGGAAATACTTGTCTTCATGGAATCTTTTAATAGTCTACAATTACTAGCTTTATGACCATAATTGTTGCATTTGTAGCATTCAATATTGTAATATTGTAATGAAGAAAATGAATTATAGTTTCTACTCCTTTGATTTCTACTAGACTTATTGTTCTTATGGCCATATCCTTGAACACTTTTATGATAGGTCTTTCTATCAGCTTTACAGTCTAATGCTTTATGCCCAAAATTATGACAAGAAAAACAATAGCCAAGAAAGAGTTGTTGATACCCTTTTTGGGGAGTTCTTCTTGGAGTAGTATTTATTTTGTGCTTATTTATTTTTGGAGAGAGTGAAGATCTTTGTTGATTAGAGTCAGTGTTTATCTGGTTCTCTTCTCTTTTGAAGGATCTCTGAAGGGAAGCTGCATAAGTCATTGGATTTTTATCACTTTTCTATATTCTAGATTTTGAGCCTTTATTAGTTTCCTTGTGATCATAACCCAGTATAGCCTTATGAATTGATGATATTTGATGGTTAAGAATGTCATCCAATATTTTTGACCTACTTTCAAGATTTGAAAGGTTAGTTACTTTTTCAAGTTTTCTTCTTAGAAGAACTATTTCAACCTCTATTTTTTCACAATTTTTCTCCTTTTTATTAAGTTGTTTACTTAAGACTTCTTCAATTCTTTTAGCTTCTTGTAGTTGAGTTTTCAAATCAACAATGATTTGTTCTATTTTCTTGATGTTTTTTTAAACTTCTTCTTCTCTTGATTTGTGTTCTTCTTTATAATCTAACAATTGTTTTTTAAATTTTTTTTCTTCCTTTTATGTTTTCTCAATTCTTCGAGAGCACTAATAATTTCTTCTTCAAGGTCTACTTCCCCTTAAACTTCAAATTTTCCTTAATATCCATTATTATATTCATTATTATCAATTTTAGTTTCTATTCCCATAAATAGAGGTTGTGTCTCGTCATCTTCACTCATGTTAGATGAACTACTATCTTCTTTGGAGTAACTCTTTTTGTAGAATTTCTTGTTGTTTCTATTTTTTCCCTTTTTATGTTATTTATGGTTATAAGTTTCTTCATCATCAATATCCTTCTGCTTTGGATATGGACATTTGGAGGAAAAATTCCCAACTTTGCCACAATTGAAACAATTGAGAGGTAACTTCCCTTTGTATTTCCTAGACCCTTTCTTGAGTTTCCTTATAAAGTTACCCTCTTCCTCATCTGATATGTCTGAGTGACTTTCATTTGACACATGCTCATGGTTCTTTGTTTTTTTTTAAGCTTTGGAAGTTGCTTCCCTTTTTTATGTCCTTTCTTTCCATGTTCTCATTTCATAGGCTATAAGAATCCCATGAAGTTCATCCATTGTAAGTTTGTCAAGGTTTTCTTGATCTTTCAAGGTAGATACCTTGGCATCATATCTCATTGGTAATTATATCAACATATTTTGGATAATAATTTTGTCATCTAAATATTCTCCCAGTGCTCTGATTGAATTGACAATTTCATCTACTCTTAGAAGATACTCTGCAATGTTTTCTTCTTCTTTCATTTTCAAGTTTTCAAATTTTCCTCTATATGTTTAAATCCTTGCTTGCTTGAATTTGGCATATCCTTCATATATGATTTGTATTTTTCCAATATCTCTTTTGTTTATTTACAATGCACGACTTTGACAAATACATTATTTGCCCAAAATTGCATTTACAACTCTTGGATTATCATTGCTGAGTTGTTTGCAGTTGTGTCTGAAGGAGCAGTTTCTGGGACATCATAACCGATTATCACAGATAGCTAGATATCACATCCCAATGCCATTAGGTAACTTCTCATTCTTATACTCTAAAATGCATAGTTATCTCCATTGAATAATGGAGCTTTGTTTTTGGACATCCCTTCTTGTTGATCCATTGTGATTTCTTAGAATCTTCCTTATAGTTATTAGACTATGATGAAGGAACCCGCTCTGATACCAATTGTTGGAATATTTTGAAATACTGAGAGGGGGGGTGAATCAATATGCTTCTTTTTCCAATATTTAACACCACTTAATAATTAATCTTATTAAACACAACAAACGATCAACAAAGAAGAAAAGCACACACAATTTTAACATGAAACACCATAAATGCTATTTTTATATATTTATATAATGTTTACTTTTCATTTACAAGCTACAACTTGTAGGAGACACCAATATCCTCTTTTGAGCACCAACTCAAGAAGACAACAATACCCTGTTTTGAACACCAACTCAAGGAGATAACAATCCCATGTTTTGAGCACCAACTCAAGGAGACAACAATCCCTTATTTTTCAAGCACCAACTTGAGAAAGTTGAAACTCCTTGTTGTTCAGGCTCCAACCTATAGAGGACTTTAATCCTCCCTTGCTCCACCCTTCCACCCTCGCTGCAATTTTTAATCTTCAAACTTCAATTTCTTCCTTTGGACTCTTCTTCTATTTATATCTTCTTATTAAATCATCGAGTCACACCTTCTTTCAACATATTTTCTTGTTTATATAGTCATCCAACATGTATATGACATTCAACCATTGTCTCTCTTTGTAAATAACAATGAACCAACGTACCTCTTTAATATAGGAATGTATTTCTTCATTATAAGTATGTGCCTTTTCAATATAAGATATTAATCTTACTATTTTAATTAATACAATGTCAATGAACCATTGTGCCTTTTAGTAATACAATGTCAATGAACCATTGTGCCTTTTAGCTTGTTTAGTCATGTTTTCAATCGGGTCAATAGATTTTGACTATCATGATTTAATTAACTTTTTACCTTACCATAGGTAAATGCCACCATGATTTGCAAATACCATGTCCACATACCATGTGCTCTTTCACTTTACCCTTTTCTTTTAACTCCACTTTCAATTTTACCTTTTCTTTAATCTAATTTCACTTTTACTTTTTTCTTTATTCCACTTTCATATTTACTCATCTTTTACATAAACTCCACTTCCACTTAACTTTTCAACTTTTGTTATTTATTAAAGTCATATTTATATTTAATCCACTTTCATTTCCACTTAACTTTTTCACTTTTGTATTTATTAAAGTGATACAAAGGTCACATTTATATTTAATCACTTACTAACCTTCGACATATATTCGATCACTTACTAGCCTTTGACATTAATGACAATTTATTCAACAATTGACTTCTTGAGTGGATCTAACCATTGGTGGTTGTTGGAAATTGTTTGGGTTTGAAGGGTCATCCAACTTCAGTCTGGAAAGAATGATGACCAAAACTTGCTACGAAATATTGAATATCATGTTGATCTGATAGACTCAAGGGTTCTCCGTTTTTCATCAACAAATTTCCCTTCGACTACACTCTGAAATGATAGTGCACGAGAAAGTATTCAAGAGGGCAACTCGTTGGTATTCATTCTATTCATCACGATCCAGTCTCAACATAATATATAGTCACCAAGACAACTTCACTTGACCAATGTAGTAATTGAAATTGTTTCATTATTTCATTTTCATTCTTTCATTCTTTCAAATCACTCGACTAGACGATCCCCTGTATTATGGTAATCCATTATGTTCCTGTAACTCAACATTCTTGTAGCTTTTACTACAGTTCCATGGAATACTCCACTATGGTACTTCTTGTCTTCATGTTGACATCAATGCCAACATAATATTTCCATCAGCATACATAAAAGGAGAAGCAATTAACACATACATGTTAGGGGCATTGGCGTCTGCTAAATCTCATTCAAAATGGTGCTTACAGATTGAACATGCATTGACATGTACTAATGATGAAAACACATCAGTGTGTACAAATTTCATTGGTATAGTTCCCCATGTGCTATTCAATATTTTTTTAGGATTGCAAATGAAACGCCTTCTTTCTTGGTTTTCTTTATAAACTTTCAAATACTAGTAAGAAAATTAAATGATTTTTATATTAATATTATTGATTCTTATAGTTTAATTAATGTGTTTGGATACAATGATGGAATTAATGTATTGTATCATTTAAACAAACATATCAACTGATTGTGTATTTTTTCATTGTAATAATATAAACTATGCATATTTTTAATCAACAACATAACATTTTACAAAACACATCCTGCAATATAATAAGAAACTCATTTGATTATATAAGAATGAGGAACCCTTCATCATACAAAATGGGATAATATAAAAGTCCATGGTAAACAAAATGTTTAAAACAAATTGTTACAATTATCATAACTCATTGCCATACCAAATTGGAGAATGTAAAGGTCCATGTTAAACAAAATGTTTGATTTTTATAGAAAAATGTTCCAAAATATAACACTTGTGACATTGAATTGCATTGATCATCATTCATCACTCACATTGTTGTCAGTGGTCGAGCTACTTATGTGCATCATTTATTCATCACTTACCATAGATGTTGTACCTAGGTTATTTGCAATGTTTTGTCTATTAGCTCGATTTTGATTAGCCTCTCCATCTCCCATATACAAACATATAAATAAAGTGTATTGATTATATCAACATATATATTATAATATACGTGATTGTGGAAATTATTAATCTTACCATAGCATTGAATGCTTCATGAACAATACACATTCTTTTGAAGTCGTGCCTCATGTTGTCTTGTAACATATATTATGTGGGCTCCACTCCATACTTTGTTTCCCATGATTTTTATACACCGTGACAAAATTTAGATATAATTAAAAGATTCTTGTTGTTCCAATATTTATCAATTAAGGAATGTAAACAACATATCTACTTCCAAATTGTTTAATTAACCCTTGATACATCAACATATACTTCAACCCATACTTAATCCAATGCTAATAAACTATTTGGATGACTCTTTATCATATGTGAGAACCTTCTAGTAAACATCCATGGATGATTATAAATTATTTAAAATATAAAAATCACAACAAATACATAATGTTAACTAAAGAAAAGGAAAGCATTGTTGGACATATTGTCATTAATGTCAATAGACGATGATGCACATGAAGGTCAGAAGGGAAAGCACAGTGCATAAATGTGATCGAGATCAAAATCCCCATGGGACAAACCAAGACCGTTGGATACACAAGCACCAGATCAAGGGCAAGGATTGATTGTGGAGCGCGAAGGGAGAATTAAACTATACGTTATTTCCAATCCCACAATTAGTATAGATCATCATATCTCATCGAATCAAAGATCGACGACTATGGTTGATCCACCAAATGATTAGATCAAGTCGTGACCATTGGATATGCAAGCACCATATCAAGGGTAGGGATTGATTGTAGAGCACGAAGGAAGAATTAAACTACATGTTATTTGCAATCCCACAATTAGTCTAGACTGTCAAATCTCATCGATTCAAATATCGACGACTTTGGTTGACCCACCAACAATCACACAACTTCAATTGCAGAGTTTGGGCGATGAACATTGGATCAAGTTAAGTGGAAGGATAGGGTAAGAAAAGATGAAGACTAGAGTCCCGAAGTAAATGCGGACCATCAAATATATTTAGAGCGCGCCAAGGTAGCAATGGTCAACTTCAGTGTTGACCACTTCGGGAGAAAAGGGTTGAGAACAATTAAGATCACTCGAAGGTCGAAGTCCCGAAGTAAATGTGGACCATCCGATATGAAGAACACTTCAGGAAATATCTTGACCGTCGGATTGAGGAAAGTAGAAGGATAGGATAAGCAAGGCCAAAGGCCCGAGATCCCGAATAGTCGAATTTCGGACAACCGTTGGATCGTGTTAAGCCTGTTTGGGTTAAAGAATGATCATTGGATGAAGTCAAGTTACTCGAGGTTTACAGTTCGGGGAATCTCACTTCGGGAGAATTGGGAAGTGGAGAAATTGAATTACCCTAAGTCCCAAAGGCCGAAGTCTCGAAGTGGACATGAGTCGTCCGATCAAAGGAACACTTCGGGAATTATCCTGACCGTTAGATCAAGGAGAAGAACATGTGCCACATGAAGATATCTACATCAGCAAGGACACGTGGCATAATCAAATGATGACAACTGTCAAGGTCTCATAGGTAATTTAGGAATACGCAAGCCACGAATCTAAGTGACATGTGGTAGCCACTCAGTTAGTGCCACGTCAACAAGTTACGTCACTCTGGGAGTTTTCACTTCGAGAGTTTCAACACTAGTAAATAGCTGAAGTCCTAAAGGCTAAAGTCCCGAAGTGGACATGAGTCGTCCAATCTGAAGAACACTTTGGGAGCATTCTCTACCATTGATAAAGTACAGTGGAAGGATAGCGTAAGTGAAAGTGTCAACCGACAACAAAATGTCTCCATCGCTTTATGACTATTAGACAGGTGATCACTTCAGAGGAAATTGGAGCAGATATTATCCGAACCACTGAAGCCCCGAACTCCTGAAATAAACATGATCCATTCACTCACCTATAGATTAAGTCATGATCATCAATCTATTTGAAACCTCTCAACAAGCTAGGATCGTCCGACTAATGGAAGAACGAATGTTGATTGTCCGATATGTTTCAGTGGAATCTAATTTGGGATATTTGAAAGGTTGCAAAGGCTTGACGTCCTGAAGGACGAAGTACCGAAGAACATGGTCCCAACACTAGAAATATGGGGGCTAAAAGGAAAAGGGAGAAATACGAGACAATGCTTAAATTAATAAGCCTGTGGTTCTGCGCCTGTGGTCACATGTAAATGGGTTGAAGGAAGCGCCTTTGCAAAACTTAGTTTCTGAAATATTTATAGAGATATGGAATCAAGTTAAAAAGAAATTGATCCATACATGTGATCGATTTATGAAAAACAGGTCAGATGGTTGTTAAAATGATGTGTGGTTATGAAAAGTCATGTTAATGATTGTGTTACTTAAAACAAGGGTTATGTAATATTAAATGAACAATCATGTTGTTTATGAAGAGTTGTGTTGAAAAGTTTAAAGGCTTATAAATATGCTGAGATGTGAATTAGAAAGTGCGTCTGTCAATGTCTTATTGAAGATCAAGAACAAAAGGAGACAGAGCAACAATTATGCAATCCAGTGCTTAATATAGAAGACCATTATTGGAATGCATATCCTATTTCCATATTGATGAACATAAGGGTGGTTGGGAGGTGCAAGGGTAGGTTGGAGCCTGTAGGGGAGTAGGTGCTTCCTTTTTAGTTGTAGTTGACTAAGTAGGGGGTTGTAACCTCCTACTAGTTGGAGCTGGTGAACAAGGGTGTGGGTGCATCCTGATGAGTGGGTGCTGATATAAAGAGGAAGAACATCTTCCTTCTATTGTAACTTGTAAAACAAAATTTTGTAGTTAATATAAAAGTGTTTGTGGTTTTTCCAATTGGGTTCCACGATAAAATATTATGTTCAAATTTTGTTTTCATTGACAAAAGAAAAAATATGATCAAATTATTGTGTCATTGATTCACCCCCCCCCTCTCAGTGACAAGATCTGATCCTTCAATTGGTATCAGAGTAGGTATCTTCACTAAATTTTTAAATCACTTGAAGAGAAATATACATCAGAATGGATCAATAGTTGACGATGTCATCAAAATCCCCCCTATTTGATGGTGAAGACTATGTCTTCTAAAGTGTTAGTATGAAAATCTATCTGATGTCCATTGGATTGGAAGTATGGGCATTAGTTGAAAAGATATATGATGTTCCAAAAGTCACTCCCATAGAAGTAGAAGACAAGAAGAAATTTTGGGAACATGCAAAGGATTTAAACACACTACAAGTTGGATTGAGTAAGAAGATCCTTGCTAAAATACTAAACTATAAAAATGAAAAACAACTCTGGGATAAATTGGAAACTATATATGCAGGAGATTCCAAGGTAAAGAGGGCCAAACTTATGACTCTCAAAGTACAATATGAAGGTCTAAAAATGAAGGATGAAGAAAATATCTCAAAGTACTTTGAAAGAGTTGATAATATTGTTAATGCAATCATAGGTTTGGGAGTAGAAGTGTCAGACAATGAGTTAGTTGAAAATATACTAAGAACACTACCTATACTATATAATCCTAAAGTGTCCACTCTTGAAGATCGAGAGAAACTAGATGAAATCACCATGGATGAATTGTATGGAATCCTCATAGCCTATGAGTTAAGATTAGGTCATGAAAACATCCCAAAAGGAGAGGCAACCTTCAAGGTGCTCAAGAAAACAAAAAATTAGAAGAAAAAACCTCAATCCAGCCATCATGAAGAATCTAATGTAGAAGAAGCCAATTTTATTAAAAAACTTCAGAAAGGATTAGAGAGGTACAAAGGCAAGCTTCCTTTCAAATGTTTTGATTGTGGCAAAGTTGGCCACTTTGCAGCCAAGTGTCCTTATCCCAAGGAAGACCCTGAAGATGAAGAAGACACAAATAAACAATACAAGAAGAAGGGAAAACCCCACTATAAGAAAAAGTATTACAAAGGGAAAAGTAGTTTTTACTCAAAAGAAGAAAACAACAGTTCATCAGAGTCTAGTGACAGTGATGATAGTGAAGTCCCTTTTCTAGGTATTAAAGAGTCTAATGAGATAGAATAAATTGATCATGAGTAAGAGTCAGAAGATGAAGCAGAGGTTAATATGGAAGAAATTATCAGTGCCTTGGATGAATTAAGAAAATACAAAAACATATATAGACAGCTAAATTTTTTTGTAGTTGAACAAAAAGAAAAAGAAATGGAGAAACTCATGAGCAACTTGAAAAACCAAATCCTAGAAGAAAATAGGATGGAAGAAAGTCTGGAAAAGTCTCTTAAAGAGAAACAAATAGCCTGTGAAAGAATGGAGGCAGAATTGGTTCACCTAAGAAAAGAGATTGATGCAAAACTTATCCAAACAAGATATGAAAATAGCTCTAAAATATTACATAAGCTTATAACCACACAAAGGGATTCAAGTAAAAAAAATGGAGTAGGTTATTCTCAAGAAGAAAACCAAGCTAACTCAAAATATTATGCAACTTCTCTCCTTAGTACATTCAAGAAGAAATGTGAAGAAAAGCCAACCAATGATCAGAACTCCAGAAGACTACCTCCAACCATCAAGAAGGAATCTAAGAAAACACCAAAGAAGGTTTATCAAAACAGGTATCCACACATTTTATTTTGTTATTTCTTTGCATGCTCTAATTTCAGACACAAAGCTATGAATTGTAGAGAATATGGAAGGAAAAACTTGAGGGTTGAGAACTATAAACTTAAAGATAACCAAATAGTAGATCAAGTTAAAAGTAGAATTTATAATTCCTTTGCACCTCTACAAGAAGGAAACTTATAATGCTTCATATGTCATAATTATGGACATAAATAAAGTAATTGCAGATTATTGAAAGTCTCAGATAAACCAAAGTCCATTAGAGAGCAAAAGAAGCTTTGGAAAGAAAAAAGATCAAAAGAGGAGTGTCTTATTTCCTTGAAAGCCCAAGATAAAGAAGATCTATGGTATGCTGACAGTGGTTGTTCAAAACATATGACATGAAATAAGGACAAGTTTTTGAACTTAAAGAAACAAAAGTGTAAAGTTACATTTTGTGACAATGCTTCAGGTAACATGGGAAAGGCACTGTGAATTTGGGAAAAGACAAATCCATGGATGTGTTGCTTGTTGAAAAACTAAAACCTAGCCTATTAAGTGTCAACCAAACCTGTGATCAAGGGAACATTTGCATCTTTGATTCCCAGAAATGTGAGATTAGGAGAGAGGACTCAGGAAAATTGGTTGGTACTGCTCCTAGAACTCCTGAAAAATGCATGTATCCTAAATAAAAAATTGAATGAGGAGTGCCATATAAATTTAGTAGATGAAAGTTGTGTATGGCATATAAGGTTGGGGCACATTAACTTTGAAAATTTAGTAAAAGTCAACAATCTTGGGGCAGTAAGAAACTTGCCAAAGATCACAAAGCCCTCAAATCCTATGTGTAGACATTGTCAACTAGAGAGGAAAACTAGAATAAGGTTAAAAAAAAAAGAATACTCAACTTCAAAACCTTTGGAGCTTGTTCACACTGACCTCTGTGGACCTACAAGGACCAAGAGTTTGCAAGGAGAGTCCTACTTTATGTTGTTCATTGATGATTTTACTAGAATGGCTTGGGTATGTTTTCTCAAGGAAAAATCAGAAGAAATTAACAAATTCAAAGCTTTTAAAACCCTTGTTGAAAATGAAACAGAGACAAAAATAAATGTCTTAGATCAGACAATGGTGGAAAGTTCACCTCAAAAGAGTTTGACCTCTTCTGTGAAACTCATGGAATAAAAAGACAATTCTTTGCTGCCAGCACACCCAAACAAAATGGGATTGCTGAGAGAAGGAATAGAACAGTCCAGGAGGCTGCAAGGACTATGCTCAATGAAGCAAGATTATCTAATGGATATTGGAGGGAAGTTGTAGGCACAACAATATACATATTAAATAAAGGTCAGCTCACGATTAATAGTAATAAGAGTCCTTATGAACTATGGTTTGGGAGAGCTCCTTCGGTAAAATACTTCAAGGTCTTTGGAAGTAAGTGTTACATAAAAAAGGCTTGATGAGAATATCAGAAAATTTGATGCTAGATAAGATGAAGGTATCTTTCTTGGATATGCTTCTACCAAGAAATCATATAGATGCTACAATATTATATTGCATAAGATTGTTGAGAGTGCATATGTTAAGGTGGATGATTTAAAAACAATAAGGATCAAACATCAAGAGACCATACTTGGCAATGAAGATGAAGATGATGATGAGTCAGTTGGTACACAAGCAGAAGAAGTAGAAGAGAATAAAGAAGAAAAGGAAGATATACAAGAGGATGATATGGATACTAGTGAAGACGAAGAAGATATTTGAGAAGAAGAGATAAGAGAATAATCCCCAAGAATAGACACAAAGACACCCTCAAGAATAACTCAAAAGGATCATCCTAAGAACTGATTATTGGAAATAAAAGAAACAGAGTGTAGACAAGAAGACAATTGTTGTATTAGACAGAAATAACACTTTTGTCACATATTGAGCCCAAATCAATCAAAGCGACATGAAAAGATGTGAATTGGGTCAATGATATGAATGAAAAGTTGGACCAGATTGAAAAAAAATTCAAACTTGGGAACTGGTTCCAAGACCAAAAAATAAGAATGCCATTGGAACTAAATGGGTGTATAAAAACAAAGTGAATGAGAATGGGCAAGTAATCAGGAACAAAGTTAGATTGGTATGTAAAGGGTATGCTCAGGTTGAAGGGGTAGACTTTGAATAAACCTTTGCACCTGTGGCCAGATTAGAGGCAATTAGGATGTTCTTAGCCTTTGCCAGCCACAAAAAATTGAAAGTACACCAGATAGATGTCAAGTCAACATTTCTTAAGGGAAACTTAGAAGAGGAAGTCTATATTGAGAAACTAGAAGGATTTCAATTAACTAAGAAAGGAGACTATGTATGTAAGCCAAAGAAATCACTCTATGGGCTAAAACAAGCATCCAGAGTATGGTATGCAAGGCTAGATTCTTATTTACATGCACAAGGCCTCAAAAGAGGATTAATAGAAATCAATCTTTATTGTAAAATTGTTGGTGATAGTATGATTATTGTGGAAGTATATGTTGATGATATTATATTTGGCAGTGATGATGAAAAAATGAGTAAGGACTTTGCTAGGAGAATGCAACAAGAATTTGAGATGTCCTTTCTTGGTGAACTAAATTTCTTTCTAGGATTACAAATAGTACAGTCCAAAAGGGGATTCGTTATCCATCAATCCAAGTGTGTTAAATATATGCTTAAGAAATTCTAGTTAGAAGATTGCAAACTTGTTTGTACACCTATGAAAGTTGGATGCAAACTAAGCAAGGAAGATGAATCCAAAGCTATAGATCCAAAACACTACATATCAATGATTGGGAGTTTACTCTATGTAACATATTCCAGACTTGATGTCAAGCAAGCCATTGGAATGGTGGCTAGATTCCATGCTACACCAAAAGAGAGCCATGTTCAAGCTGTGAAAACAATCTTTAAGTATTTAAAAGGAACCATAGATCTTGGTTTGTGGTACCGTAGCAAGGATTCATTTTCTTTAAAGGCTTATTTAGATGCAGATTGGGCATGTTGTGTAGATGACAGTAAAAGTACAAATGGAGGAGCATTCTTGTTGGGAGAATCATTGGTAACTTGGATAAGCAAGAAACAATCCTCAATTTCTCTGTCTACCACTGAAGCTGAGTATATTGCAGAAGAAGAATGTTGCACACAAGTAGAATGGATGAAACAAACCTTACACGACATCAAAATAGTGTTTGAAGAACCCACTACTATCTACTCTGATAATACAAGTGCTATAATTCTCCCCAAGAACCCTTTCCAACACTCCAAATCAAAACACATTACAATAAAATACCACTATCTAATTGATCAGGCTAAAAATAAGAAAATTAAATTGGAATATGTCCCAACACAAGAATAGGTTGCAGATATTTTCACTAAACCCTTAACCAGAGAAGTATTTGAATATCTCAGCAAAATATTGGGAGTAGTCCCTCCTCCAATCTAATCTCTCAAGAAAATAATGCATCAATTGGCATGAATTCAGGGGGAGACAACGATCAAAGTCAGTAGGAGTCATTCAGTTATGACATGAAAAGTATGATTGGAGGAGGAGTTACCTGAGTTTATATTCTGGTCAGTAGCATACAGACAGACAGAGCTTTACCATAGGGGGAGAAACCCTTTCCCATTGATGTCAAAGGAGGAGAGTTACTTC
Source organism: Picea sitchensis (assembly GCA_010110895.2). Lineage (NCBI taxonomy): Eukaryota > Viridiplantae > Streptophyta > Pinopsida > Pinales > Pinaceae > Picea > Picea sitchensis. Next base: position 13,545 of record SNQJ01S0119034.1, read on the forward strand.
ATAAATAAATGCAACATTACAGGGGGAGTTTTTATGAAGTTATAGTGTTTCGCTCAATGACAAAGGGGGATATTGTTGGACATATTGTCATTAATGTCAACAACCGATGATGCACATGAAGCTCGGAAGGGAAGTCACAGTGCATAAATGTGATCAGGATCGAAATCTCCATAGGACAAACCGTGACCGTTGGATACACAAGCTCCAAATCAAGGGCAAGGATTGATTGCAGAGTGCGAAGGGAGAATTAAACTACACACTATTTCTAATCCCGCAATTAGTATAGATCGTCAGATATCATCGACTCAAAAATCAACAACCATGGTTGATCCACCAAATGATCAGATTAAGTCGTGATTGTTGGATCCTCAAGCGCCAGATCAAGGGAAGGGATTGATTGTGGAGCGCGAAGGGAGAATTAAACTACATGTTATTTCCAATCTCGCAAATAGTCTAGACCATCAAATCTCATCGATTCAAAGATCGACGACTTTGGTTGACCCACCAACAATCACACAACTTCAATTGTGGAGTTTGTGCAACGAACTAAACCACACACAAGTTACGGTTCCACAATCCACATCGAATGTTGGATCAAGTTAAGTGGAAGGATAGGATAAGCAAAGACAAAGACCGAAGCCCGAAGTCCTGAAGTAAATGAGGATCGTCCAATCTATTTAGAGCCCGACAAGGTAGCAGTGGTCAACTTTGGCACTAACCACTTCGGGAGAAAAGGGTTGAGAACAAGTAATATCACCTAAAGGTCGAAGTCCTGAAGTAAATGTGGATTGCCCGATATGAAGAACACTTTGGGAGATATCTTGACCATCATATCGAGGAAAGTAGAAGGATAGGATAAGCAAGGCCAAAGGGCTGAGATCCCGAATGGCTGAAATCCCGATAACCGTTGGATCGTGTTAAGCCTTTTCGGGTTAAAGAATGACCATTGGATGAAGTCAAGTTACTCAAGGATTACACTTCGGGGAATCTCACTTCAGGAGAATTGGGAAGTGGAGAAATCAAATTACCCGAAGTCTCAAAGGCTGAAGTCCCGAAGTGGACATGAATCGTCTGATGATAGGAACACTTCGGGAAGTATCCTGACCATTAGATCAAGGAGAAGAGCATGTGCCACATGAAGAGATCTACATCAGCAAGGACATGTGGCGTAATCAGATGATGACAAGTGTCAAGGTCCCATAGGTACTTTAGGCATACATAAGCCACGAATATAAGTGACATGTGCTAGCCACTCAGTCAGTGCCACGTCAACAAGTGACGTCAGCAATTTACGTCACTCCGGGAGTTTTCACTTCAGGAGTTTCACCAGCAGCAAAGACCTGAAGTCACGAAGTGGACACGAGTCATCCGATCTGAAGAACACTTCGGGATATTTTTCGACTGTTGATCAAGTACAATGGAAGGATACATAAGTGGAAGTGTCAATCAACAATAAAAGGTATCCACCGCTTTATGACTTATTTGATAGGGGATCACTCTGGAGGAAATTGGAGCAACAATTATTCGAACCCCTGAAGCGCCGACCTCCCGAAATAAACGTGAACCATTCACTCACCTGTAGATTAAGTCATGATCGTCAATTTGTTCGAAACCTCTGGACAAGCTAGGATCGTTCAACTAATGGAAGAATGAATGTTGACCATTTTATCTTTTCGGTGGAATCTGATTCGGGAGATTTGAAAGGTTGCAAAGGCCTGATGTCCTGAAGGACGAAGTACCGAAGAACACAGTCCCATCACTGGACATATGGGGGATAAAAGGAAAAGGGCGAAAGAAGAGACAATTCTTAAATTAATAAGAATGTGGTTCTACGCCTATGGTCACATGTAAATGGGTTGAAGGAAGTGCCTCTACAGAACTCGGTTTAAGAAATATTTGCATAGATATGGAATTGAGTTAAAAATAAATCGGTCCATACCTGTGATCGATTTATGAAAAACAAGTTAGATGGTTGTTAAAATTATGTGTGGTTATGAAAATTCATGTTAATGACTATGCTACTTAAAACAAGGGTTATGTAATATTAAATGAACAGACATGTTGTTTATGAAGAGTTGTGTTGAAAATTTTAAAGGATTATAAATATGCTGAGATGTGAATTAGAAGGTGTGTCTGACAATGTCTTATTGAAGATAAAGAACAAAAGGAGACAAAGCAACAATTATGCAATCCAATGTTTAATATAGAAGACCATTATTGAACTACATATCCTATTTCCATATTGATGAACATAAGGGTGGTTGGGAGGTGCAAGGGCAGGTTGGAGCTTGCAGGGTAGTAGGTGCTTCCTTGTCAGTTGTAGATGACTAAATAGGGGGTTGTAACCTCCTACCAGTTGGAGCTGGTGAACAAGGGTGTGGGTGCATACCGATGAGTGGGTGATGATCTAAAGAGGAATAACATCTTCCTTCTATTGTTACATGTAAAAAATAATTTTGCAGTTAATAGAGAAGTGTTTGTGGTTTTCCTAATTGGGTTCCACGATAAAATATTGTGTTCAAATTTTGTTTGCATTGAAAAAAATATGATCAAATTATTGTCACTAATTCACCCTCTTGGTGATGGGATGTAGTCATTCAAGCACTCCTCACAAATTTTACAACTAGCCCTTTTCTCCCCCTCACAAATTTTACAACTAGCCCTTTTCTCCCTTGTCCTTCCATCCTCTTTTTTCCAAGGAAAATCTTGTGGGGAAAGCCCCAAGAACTTCCCCACATTTCATGGATGGTACATTGTGTAAACCTATCAGTGTTGATTACAAAATTTGATTCAATAGGTATATTGAGTGAGACATGTAATAAGGGTAGCCATCCCAGAGGATCGACCTTGATATGTCCTTCATAAAGCTCAAAACACTCAACCATTGGAGCTAGCCACATGAATTTTTTTTCTCTCATCCTATGTGATGATTGAGTTCCATTTTATGTTCTTTCCACTAACAAAAAAAATATTGAAGATGAGTATTTCATGCGAAAAAAATCATTGATGACACATACAAAAAAAAATGGTTATAGAAATTTTGAAGTCTAAAATTTCCACCTCACAAGAGGCCATCGATCTGAACCATAGAGATTTCACCTCTAGTGTTCAATCTGATTTCTTTAGAACACTTACAAGAACAAGGTTTCCCATTAATCTCTATAAGCTAACCCTTATAACTCCAAAATAATCCAACATCACACCAATTGATTTACCTTAAAATATTCTACTTGCATCCAAAGAAATATCGAAGGAGTTTACAAAAGCTCTCTCATTATAGCACGATTTGCCTCACCCTATGAAAACTTGCACAAAGGGTCTTTTTCCATTTCCCTATGCACACTTGAAGTCCCTTTTTTCAAATCCCAGAGCTAAAAACATGATTTTTCCACATATATGCGCCCTAACAACTATACAACATGTGTATATGCAGGTTGCACCACTACAACCCGCGTACATCGCGATTTGTGCCCAAAATTAAAAAATGGTGTCGGGTTTCCATGTCATGTCATGAGATCAATGATCCTCTACCTTCCATATACTGGAAACGTTTTGACTTGACCCTTCAGTTCCACTTGAAGGCTACAAATGGGCCAAATACGAGCAATGGAAAAGGGTAGAAGAATTCAACTTTGAGAGAAAAGTTACTGTGGAGAAATTATTCACTTCACATTGAGTCTGCATCCCTTTGTCCTTTAAGTTTGAACACATTGTTCAACCCCCAAGCTCTTCCCTTATTGATTGAGAACCTCATTGTCTATCTTATATGAACTTGCCTTTGGTGGAGGATTGAAGTGGTGGAGGCCCAACTGGAAGGAAGTTAGTTTCTCAATTCCGAACTGTGCCGACACATAATTTTTTAACTCATTCACTTTTGCTGATTACATTTTAATAGAAATACTCTTTTCTCATCCAATTAATATCATGTGAATATTTGAATTTTTATTCCATGGGCGTATTTGTTATGAATGTTGATGGATTATGCTATTGAATGTGCTAACATTATATATTATCACCATATGCTTGTGTTTCTTGGTTGTTGAGGACTAGTTGCAGGTGTATCGCTTTGGCTCAAGTGCTCAACGATGGACTTCATCGAACGTCTAGACGAGGTAGGCCTTTTATCTTGTCTTGCTAGCATATTTGTTTATATAACATACTTGAGATTAGAGTTGATTTCTGCAGTCATTTCTGTCTGTTTTGGTTTACCCCTAGCCATAGAGAGATTTTCCTCGTAACATCTCTCTACAAGATTCTCCAACAACTAGAATCACACTAAATATCAAATCTCTAATTGCTCTAATTCTGTCATAAACACGGGCTGTCTTCTACCATTTATAAAATATAATGATAGAGATCAACAATCAATTTAGAGTAATTTTATAAGCAACATAAGCTAAGTCAATAAAGAAAAGGCCCCAAATGGAGAACTCTTTTAACTAAAGTGTCTAGGTGTCAATAGTACATTCATCTCAACCCCAAGGTGATGTGCCCTCCAAAAACAAATGTCCTTATGACAAGTTCTCCTCAAACAATGTGTTAAGTGATTACTATGCCTCTAAAAATTAATTCCCTTCCTCCAAGTTATACTCCTCTTCCAAGGTAGTTGTTTCACACATGAGAAGCACCCAAGAAACCCCACATGTCCAACAACTTCAACAAAATAAGTGTCGTAACCCTGACATTGATTCCAAAGAAAAGCAATCACCTAATTTGATCTATCCAAATGTCAAATAAATCAAAATAGGGGTTAGAAGACCAAAATGCCCTTCACATTCCATGAAGCACTCTCCACTCTCCTAGCAAGTGTAAAAACACTTTGAGAGAAACCAAACCAAAAACGAACACGCCTCTTTGTTTTGAAAGTGTTTCTTCCAACTATATGCATAAAAAAAGGTTAATGTATAATTAACATTTTTTGAAACCACAAAACAATTCTATAAAAATACACCATAACACATCATGCTTGAAAAATAAAGGAAGAACAAATGATGTGCTTTACTTACCAAAATATTTCATTCGAGAAAAGGTTTTCAATGAAATTTGCATTAATCGTGAAAGTAAATGAACTATGGATATAGGGACAAATAAGATATATATACTCGCGATATCATGCAATAATACGACTTGGTTAGCACAATGATCCAATAAGTAATGAATTTATTTTAGAAATTTAATAAAAAAAAACTTTGTGAATGTATTGGGTTTGGTTTAAAAACTAATTATAAAATAATTAAAGAGGTTAGTCTTTGTCTTGGCTGCAAGCAACTTGTTATTAACCAGTTGTTTTTCTTAAGCATTTTTCCTCAACCTTCCTCTTTAAATTTTCAATATAGGTTTCCAATATTCAGATAAGTTGGGCTCAAATGGCTAATCCTTTTTTCACAAATACTTTAACATTGTTTTTTCTCATCTTTGTTAAGTGATAATGATAATTATGGATTAGTTAGGTTAAGTGTAAATATTATTGTCATTAATTGTGTATTAATTTTTCTATGGGTTAGTTAGGTTACATGTAAAAATTATTGTCATTAATTGTGTATTGACTTTTCTTGTTGTTTTTTAGATTATATATAGCTGATAATGTCAAGATTGCATAACAATCAATGTGTTACAAAGTCTATTTCTTTCATTTGTTAGTCCTTTTTCACAATACTTTAAAAATGATTTTTTCCCATCCTTGTTAAGTGATAGCTATGAGTTAGTTAGGTTAAGTGTAAAGATTATTATTATTAATCGTGTATTTACTTTTCTTATTGTTTTTTAGATTATATATATAGCCAATAATGTCAAGATTGCATATCAATCAATGTGTTGCAAAGTCTATATTTCTTTCTTTTGTTAGTCCTTTGTGCTATGTTTTATGAATGTTTTATATCATATTGGATTTGGGTATTGAGATATTTGATTACAATATAATTCTAGTGACTAATTAAAACTTAGCATTTGGGTATGTATGTATGTATGGAAACATTTTCAATGTCTATATGTTGCGATTTATTTCATTCATTCTTTTTTTTTGCTATGTTCTATGAGTGTTTTGGACCAAATTGGAAATAGGTATTGAAATATTTGCTTACAATACAATGCTAATGATTAATTAAAACTTGACATTTAAGTATGCATGTAAGGAAACATTTTCAAGGTATATTGGGATTTCTATGCATTATGATTACCGACTTAGAAATAACTAGACTTGAAATGGTTAACCATCTATCTTTAAATCATGATATTTTAAATTATTACAAAAAGGAAAAATACAAGAACCTTCAATAGAAAAGGATGTTATTATAACAAATACACATTGACACTCGACAGGGACTATAATTAGCCTCCTTGAATGTGTATGTTACATTACAACTTGTAAATTTTTGAAGGTATTGATTTTTGTTGATAAAGTTAAGCATTACTTTTTAAGAATAAAAATCAACTTTATCAAAAAAAAAAATTCAAATTATAATCTATAATTAAATTTCGAGCTTTGGAAAAGGAATTAAAATTTCTAAAAACAGTTTTAATAGAAATCAATTTTCAATAATTACTCAATTCATCAAAAACATAACTTATGCAAATATTTAATAATCTTATAACAATTTAATATTACAAACTTGTTTCTCTATACTTTAGAATGATAATCTATTTTCTCAATCTTATAACAATTTAATATTACAAACTTGTTTCTCTATACTTTAGAATGATAATCTATCTTCTCGTTAAAAAAAAATTGGCATATGAATTGCATTCTTTACTGATCCAAATATCTTTGTTATATTATATTTTCTTTATAAAATTATAATCTATCTTCTCATAAAAACAATTGGCATGTGAATTGCATTCTTTACTTATTCAAATGTCTTTGTTATATTATCTTAAAAAAAATATAATGTAAAACTTGTTATACCAAAAACCAAGCAAAAAAAACCCAACAAAAAGAAGAGAACACAATAAAGTGTATAACATTAAAATATATACAACTTATTATAGTAAGATAAAGACATTTTCTACTAGTGAATTTTTTTTGTAAATTTCAAAAAATTTGTACAAAGTTAATATGTAAAAGAAAGCCAAATTTTGAGTTAGAGATAATATTATAAGGGAACGTATAATAGAATTTAAAAGAGCAGGAACAGTAGATCATCTAAGTAGATGCAGTAATCATTTCATCTTTAGCTAAAGCCAAAGTAAGTCCAAGATGGACCCTTAATGAACCATCCAATGCATTGGGTTCCTAAGAGCTTTGAGGCAAGTTGTGTTTTCTTCTTCTCCAAAATTATTTTGTTTGTTTTTTCAAGGTTGATGCTTGCACATATGTACTTCATAATTAGTGTTAGTATACCCAAATATAGAGGTCGAACATTTTATATTAAGAAAAAACCACAATCATAATCAAACATAGTAATATCTAATTCTATAGACTAACACAAACCTTGTATCTTGTATATAGTTAATAAGATATTTCTCAAATTACTTGCTCTCTTTTATTATTAGATTAAACTTTTATTATTGGGGTAAATAGAAAAATCAAATTCGTATAAAGGAACACTCTATTGATTTTATACACCCCTTATCAAATATCTAAAGAGGTTTCCTTTCAAGAAATATTAATAGTGAAAGATCATCCATAAAACAAATATATTGAGAGTTTAGGCATTAGTATAAGTAAGTGGTGAAGCAAAAAAACAGAGGAATTGTTACCACACAAACTAGTATCTTTAGATTAAAATTCCAAAGATAGGGCACTAGTCTTGTGGAATTAGGAGGTTGACCATTGTCACCTCACCAACTATCCTTTTCACTTTAGGTTAGGGTAAATGTAATCCTAACAAAGGGGGGCTTTCATATAGGTTAACTAGGCTCACTTCGTGTAGTAGAAATGAGAGAAAAGATAACTTAACCACAATTTTGATGGAAAAATAAATGCAAAAGATGGACTTGGGGTGATGAGTGAATAAGAGACCAATGCCTATCTTACTTGGGCTATGGGGTTTAAGCCACTCTTGAGTATTTTTCTTCTTGTATTGGTTGATGAAGTCCCAAACATCATAAAGATTGCTTGGATGAGCATCACACTAAAGAATATAAAACCTTGGAAGGATTATAGGGAGGCTAATTCTAAAGAAATCAACCTAAGTATTACAAAGTAAATCATATACTAAAACTAGGGTAAGGAAATGAAACTCTAAGATATTCACCTCCAATACAATAGATCTAACCTAGAATTTGACAAAGAAATGAAATAGAAATACACTTCATACCTCAGTTTCAATGTTTTCCTTTTAATAGCTCATTCCTCAATGAAAAATTACAACTGAAATCCTTGTATGACTACCCTAGAACAAATACCAAATAATAGACAATATTACACAATAGCGTTGCAAAGGTGAGACAAACTTCTTTCCGTTATTCTCCACTAATCCAATCTATCTTGCAATTGCAGTGAGCAAATACTTATATAGATTTTAGCTCAACTCCTCTACAGTAAAATATTATTTTTCTCGTGAAACTCTACAACAACTAAAGAAGTGGGTGAATTACCTCAAAATCCCACATAAAACACTAAATAAAATCATCTAGATGAATATGATGTCACGTGTCATCCTCCTCCTCCTCCTCCTTGTAACTCATGCAAAGACAACTTTTGAGTTCCATTTGTCTTTCTTGTTCTTTAAAATAATAATAAAAAGCTTGGTCAAATAAGTAAGGTGAATTTTCAATGGTGTCTATAAATGCCAAGTGTAAAACTACATGATGAGGATATTTTTTTAAAAATAACCACCTCCAAATAATAATAATACTTCTCTAATAAATTTCCAAATAGATGAGCAATTTACCAAGTGTATTACTTCATTTATGGGGGATCTTTTCATTTTAATTCAACATAATTATCATTGTTAAAAACATTATGACTTGTATTTTGTATTTTATAGTTATGTAATTTTCATTTTATTAATTACACTTAAAAAAAAAATTAAGATGTATAATGCTATAAATGATTATATATTAAAATAAAAAAAAACTTTTATATTTATAATATAAAAATAAATAATGCATACCATTAATTATCATAAATATAATATTAAAAAATATATACTATTAAAAAACAATCATAATATAAAAATAAATAAATCATACCATTAACTATCATAAATATAATATTAAAAATAAATATAGTATTAAAAAACAATCATAGAACTTGTATCTTTGAGACACTGGAAAATTTGTCTCTTAATTTCTTTTTTACTACTTTATCTTTTGGAATTAAAATAAATTTACAATAATATACCATATATACTTGTTTAGGATGACTATGACAAAAATAAAAGAAAATCTTGATATTATCTTTAAAAGGTGAAGAAATTTTATTTTTATCATGAGTTAAATGTTTAAAAAATATTAAAATGCATATGTGATTATGAAGATCAAGAATAATACCTGAAACCTTAATAAATAAAATATATAATAGAATGCGTGAGGATGAAGTATGCTTTAAAATAGAAAGGCAAAAGGAGATTGGAATTTGGGATATATTCATTCATATACGTCCATCACATGTGGGAATCTCCTAAGTTTGTCTTTATATTTCCATATTTAGGTTTCTAGTGCAATGATATGGTATGTGTGACTATATATTAACATTTGGGAATCTGCAATTTTATCTTTATCATGATATGGCATGTGTGACTATATATTAACATTTGGGAATCTCCAATTTTATCTTGAGAATGATGTGTGACATGAATTAGGTTAGTGCATGCACCTTGGGAAGTTGTGTTTGTGTAGTAAAGGATTTAACAAAATCTTTTGTAAAGTCAAGGATTGATAATCACGCATGATGTTGGACATTAATCCCTAGGTTCTCTACTTTGACCACGAAGGGATAAAATTGGAACTATGGTTTCATTTTTTATTTATCATAATTTTTATGATTTCACATTTGTTATCATACTTTCAAATCATTTTCATAATTTCAGTTATACCTTTTAAAATTCCAAACAATTCAATCTCTTCATCATTAAAAAAATTGACAATAAAATATGGTAAAATGAATGTGGAATAATTACCACATGAAATCAATTTTATGCAGTAAAATGCATGTGGAGTAATAACCACATAAAATCAAGTCTTAAGATGATAGAGGATGCCATGACATAAAATCAAGTCTTAAGATGATAGAGGATGCCATGACTGTTCCTAGTTTTGAGGATGCTATGATTATTCCTAGGTTTGGAATCCATCCACGACCCCCTCTCTCTTCAATGCCAGAAATAAGATGATATCAATTAGTTCAATCATGAGGGATGGGTCTCCAAGATTATTGATGAACATGGAATTTTCCGTAGTGTCATGTGTACAAGTGCAACCTTCAATACAAAGGGATTAAGAAGGGCATGTGAATGGATTGTTTTTAGCCTAAGGATATACAAATACTTTTGAGGGGGATTGCTCCGCTATTCTCCATATTGATGAGTTAACATTCACAACATTGTGGGAATATACCATTTTTAATACTTATTATTCTCCATCATGTAGTAGTGGATTAAAATAGAAATGTGGGAATTCATGTGCATTTGGATAGAGAGCGAGATCAATTTGAGAAAACATAATTACATAAAAAACCATGAAGATATTGATATTATTGTTCCTCATGAGGTTTAGGATGTGGTGGAGTCATGAGGTTTGAAATGTGGTGGGATACCAATTATGGTGTAGCGATCATTAACATAATGGTGTGTAATATATGTTTACTTAGTCCTTTTTCTTTTTCCATGGTGGTAGATGACATTTTTGGTTGAGTTGCTCTATTGTATATGTAACTGTCAGATTGCTTATGGTAGGGAACTTCACACTTCAATTTTTTGGACAAGATTTCCAAGAAGTGTATGATTTTTTTCGTCATTTCAAGTATGTATGGTAGTGATTAGTAGGCCATCATTGGTATGTAGGGTAGTGAGTGAAGTGAAACACTCAACATGTGGCAATGTCTCATCTACTCATTAGTTTTATTATTAAGGCATGTGGTGCACCTTTGATAATTTATCATGAGACACATATACCCACTTACTCTCACCGAACATATCAATAACCATTTATTTTCCTTAAAGATGGAAAACTTATCCATATGGACTAGGATAAAAAAGTGCAAGAAAATGCACCTCCTTGGACAACATTTTTTGGTGTTTTTCCATTGAAGTCAAGTAAAATTTGGTTTATGCAAGTGAAGTTTTTTTATATCTCAATGTGTTAGAATTAATATTTTCCAAATGATTAGAGAAGATGCTAAAGATGATCCACAAGGCATGACACCAAAACCATTAAGGATGTTAGCACCAAAGTGAGGGAAATAACATCACATCAAATTGATCACTTGTACCCCAAAGCCAACTTTCAAATTGACAAATACTTTGGTGTGAATAATGCCTTATAAATGACCATTACCTAATACTTATAGTAATAACTTGTAATCAATAAAAATACCATACAACTTGAGAGTCCTTTTAACACATATTTAGGTTTGTTTCCATCTAATTTTAGAGTTTAATAACTATATCCATGTCTATATTCGTTGTCTTTTAGAACATGAGTGTGAAGGTCATTTCATCTTTATATGTCTTGAGCCAAGTGGATATTGGTGGCCACCCACCTATTCCAACTGGCTCCTCTTGTCCGTTTTAGTTCAACATGTTCTTCTGTACTTGTTTTTAATTGTGGGTTCTACATTTTTGGGGTTGTCTAAAGCCCTACACATCTTCCAGGTGGATATTAGTGGTCTCTCGCCTAATCCAACTAGCTTATTTTGTATGTTTTCATGTCAGCACATCTTGTTGTACTTCCAGGGCCGTTTTGGAGCCCTAAACAATGGTTTTTTGTCTCACCACAGTCAAACTATAGACGAAGTCATGGTTTGATGGCCTAAGGTGTAGCTCTATGGAAGACCTTTCCAACGGGCTATCACACGCCTAAAATGGAGGTCGTATGCAAAAGTTACGACCCCGAGAAGTTGAGGTACCAACTTACCCATAGGGGCCCACATGACTTTTGGCATTTCACCTCATAGTGTTAGGTTTTTGGATGGCTAGGGTTTTGGAATTCATGATTAATATCAAAAAGGCCTCTGCAACTTCATTGTAATCATTCTGCTTAGACGGATGCACGTAGCAGCCACATATCTTCTTAGAGATAGCTACCACCATTCAAGCAAGTGTTTCAGTTTTGCAGTTTTACAGTTTCAACCTATTTCATGTATTCAATAGAAGATATTGTTCATTGGATATCTGTGTTGTTCTTTATATATCTGTGTTTATTATATTCAGTCTTTTAATTAGTTCGTTCTTCTCCTTAATCAGGATCAGTGGTATTAGAGCGATCTTCTCTTCATTTATTTTTCTTCATGCATGTCCCCGACAAGATCTGGGCACAAGAAGTTAGGACTTGAACCAATCGAGCCATTGCAAGATCGGTCATGCCAAGCCTGAAAACAACCCATGGGAGACGAAAAGAACGATGATGGAGCAGGAGATACTTTTAAAATGTTGCTCGAGGAATCCCTTGCGCAACAAAGGAACGAAATGATGGACAAATTTGCGTAGATCCTTTGAAGACTTCCCACATGAGAAGCATCTTCATCAAGCGACCATGCAATCCCCTTCAAGGTACAAGTAATTTTTGATAATCCATTATTTGAAGGACTTATAGATGAAAATTTTGTAGATAAATGGTTGAAGTTTCTCGAAGGGTATTTTTCGGTCCACAATTTTTCCAAGAGGGAAAATATTACTTTTGCACTCCTCAAGGCCGTCCCCCATGTTAAGGGATAGTGGGACACTTACTTTGAGCAAAGGGAAATAGAGGACTCTGCAATATTTGTGGTTTCCCCTACATGGGATTTCTTCCAGGATGCCATTAAAGAACACTAATACCTTGTTGGAAGCTACGAGGACCAATACATGAGATGGACCACCCCGCGTCAAGAAAGGGTTCAGAAAGTATGAGATTTCACCATTATTTTCCATAGCTTGCGCACCAAATTGGGTATCAAAGACTCTGAGCGACATCTAGTGCTCAAATATCATGATTGTTTGCATAGATACATTCAAACAAAAATGGATTTTCTAGACATCACCTCATTGGGTACGACTTATGGATATGTTGTCAAGATCGAGAAAAAATTTAAGAAGAAGAGGAGAGAGTTTGGATCTGCAAAATCCTCACAGTCGAAGTAGGGAAAAGGTGGCCCCAACCCACACAACAAGGAACAAAGCAAAGATGGCCACTCTCAGGACAACCAATCCAAGACACAACACAAGAAGGGAAATGAGAATACGAAGAAGGACATGGGAAAATGGTGTGAGTACCATAAAATCCCTTGGCACAACACTGAAGAATTCCGCTCCAAGCAGTCACTCGTGGTTGAGATGAAGGCTTCGGAGTCAGAGGTCCATTCTGATTCCGATTCAAATCCCGAAGGAGGGAAGCGAATTATCAATGCTAAACCTAGTGCCACTATCACTACCACCAAAGTCCGACCAAGTGAACCACAAGAATCAGAGGAAAGGGAACACCTATTTCACTCACATATGTGGGTAAAGGGGGCTCGACTTCATTTCATTTTCGATAGATGCAGTTAGAAGAACCTTATTTTAGCATAGATTGTCAAGCGGTTGGACCTGCCAACGACACTGCACCCACAATCCTACACTATCGGCTAGATTTGCCAAGGAAAAGATCTTCATGTTAGCCAATAGTGTCATCTTCCCTACGACATCGAGCCTTTCAAAGATGAGGTATTGTGTGATATTTATCCCCTTGAAGTTTGTGATGTTCTTTTAGGACAACCATATTTGTGGAAGTGTCATGTTATGTATAAGTCTAGAC